>LPNX010996830.1:0-15671 GCA_001517045.1 Pseudotsuga menziesii | reverse complement strand
TTTGCAGATTCCAAATATGTAAATTTTAACAAGAATACATAATTTTTTCTATTTGTTTCTTATTTATCTTCTGTCATCACTCCTCAACTCAAAAAACACACCGTTAGTGTTTTGTCCATATCTCTTTTGTTTCCCAACCTTTTAAAAACAATTGTATGGTGCACTAAAGAACACCGACCTCTACATGCTATAAAAAGTCCATTTCCAAATAATTGCATTAAGACATTCAAACGCTGCACCCACAATTGATGTACCGATTTTGAGGTTTTATCTCTTAGATAATTAAAAAAAATTAAAAAAATTATTTTTATTATTGGAAAAATAGTCGTGCACTAGTACTATATGTTCTCTATATGTATACCGGTTTTCGTAAGTTTATTCCATCATTTAGTCACTTAGATGCTGCACCCACAAAAACATATACCTTATACTTTTTCCCCAAAACAAGAAGTTCCCATTAAAAAATATATAACTTTAGATAGTTAACAACATTTTCAATAGAAAATAACTATATATTTGGAAAGTTCATTCAATTTCCTACATTTCTTGTATTTTACTCATCGCAAGATTCATTGTGTAAGTGTCTCAAAATATCCATGTAAGTTGATGGATGTCTGTTTTTTAGTTTTCTATTGCATCTAACGTGCCAAAAGAGACCCTCAACTTTGTGCACTCACCCTTTAAATACATAGGTAGACTTCATGTATATATAATTCTTTGGGTATGGCTAGTTGGTGAATTCATGTGTAAAAATTGGACCTAAGAATGTCATGCAATCCTTCGAGAAGATATATCAAGAAAAATAATTTGGCCTAAGTCCCACCACCTATGGATGCAGTGAAGTCTCTCCTTACCTTTGATTCAATGAATAACAAGGAATAATTATTTTTCTCCTCGAAAAAAATAGATTGTTGTTTGTTGTTTAGTATTTAAACACTTAATGCAAAACTAATGAAATAAGAACAACTAAAATATAGTCGTGCACATACCTCTCTCACAATGAAACATGGAACCCTTTCGCTTTAGCATTCTTTTCCTAAATTAAATCTTATGCAAAGGGAGTTGCTAGTGACCACCTTCTCAAGAAAAAATATCATAAAATAATATAATAATACTAAAGTGACTCGAGACTTTCAGGCATATCCATCCTAGAGGTAAATTTCCTTGAGAATGAATAAAATAAGGTTTAGGCATGGCATACCAAGAGGGGTCCGATCACCTAACTAAATGAGTCAACAAATTTGAACCCACATAGGCAATGATTCACATGGCTCATACAAACAACTTATGCCTCCCGAATTATCACTCCATATGACTCACATAAAATTTTCTTACACCTACCACCTTATGCTTTAATTGAGAACACAATGAAACAAGAGCTACCACATGGAAATGTCCCAGACATTGCCACATATTTTTATGAGAGAAAGGATGTTATTTCATTTTTTATTACACTCTAAGAAAAATTAAAACCTAGAATGTTTAAAGTGCTTTACTAGCATAGATATACATGATACCTTTGTAAAAGTGCATTGTTAGCATAACTAAGTTTGAGATATGTACATAATGAATGAATTTATTCATAAAACTATATCAAGAAACTGTTAGAAATAATTGATTCAGCTAGAAGTAATAGCTATACTAAGTTGTATTACTAACCTCAAATTTTACCGTTCAGTTTAAGTTGAGTGTTTTTTTATAATTAAGGTTCTGATTTTAGACAATTGGTGGTTTCCATGTCCAAGAGTTTTGAAGCATTTACAATGCTTTTTTTATAATTTTTTAAGATGATTTTGTTGCAGTTCTTCCTCTATCCATCCAATCATAAACAATTCGAAATTGAAAGCCAACTTCTCTAAAAACTTAATCACATTACAGTGAAAATATAACAAACATATAAATTTGAACTCTAATGTGTATCTATTAGGTTTGAACTAGTTCAAGTATATAAATAATATCAATGTATGGCCGAGGTCACCCTAAATAAATGAAAGAGAAACATCTAATTACTCTTTCACAAGAAACAATCGAAAAAATAGATACTGACACTAGGAGATATTAGCCATTGTAATTACACTATTGTTACATGTTGGAATGTGGGAGATGAAATCAAATTTCAATACAATCAACATGCACTGAAACAGTTGTTAGTTATGAAATAGAAACACCAAGCTACTCTGTGACAAAAGCTAGAAAATAAAATTACACATTGTGACCAAACCAAGATCATTTTAACTCCAAAACTTGAAGCATGAAAGGAACATAGATTTCCACGTATCTAGTACAAAGTCTGGGACAGAAATAAGATGACAAACCATTTTAACTCCAAAACTTGAAGCATGAAAGGAACATAGATTGCCACGTATCTAGTAAAAAGTCTGGGATAGAAATAAGATGTCAAACTTCACGAAAGGAATGTGCAATGAACATAGATTACCACATATCTAGTACAAAGTCTGGGATAGAAATAAGATGTCAAACTTCAAGAAATGAATGTGGAAGGTGGTTTTGGATCATTTTACCCACTCATTACTCGAAGACCAAGAATATTCTCCTTATTGTTTGCTTCCTCACATTTCTTCTTATGTATTTGCAAGAATTACACTCTGGAGAAAGGTAAAACTTCAAGAATTACACTTTGAGGATAGAAATAAGATTTCAAACTTCAAGAAAGGAATGTGGAATGTGGTGTTAGATAATTTTACCCACTCATTACCCGAATACCAAGAATCTTGTCCTTATTGTTTGCTTCCTCACATTTCTTCTTATGTATTTGCAAGAATTACACTTTGGGGAAAAGTAAAAGTTGGTTCTATGACCATTCATGCAATCACATAAGAAAATGGGATGGATTATTCTTAGGATAAGACATCAAATGCTTCCTCAATGGTGTTGGTATTGTAGATTTGGGTCTAGATCACTATGGAGGAGGAGATGATATAATAGTGTATGAGATAGATTTTCATGTTGGAAGAGAGATAGATATTGTTGCATCAATAAAGGATTTGAATCCTGGCCATTGAATTTGGACCCCATTTTTCTCTTAATGATTTGCCATAGATCTCCTTTCTTGGCATTTTATTGTTCCTAGTATTGGTCTTTTTTTTAGTTTTTGGTGAAGTGACCGTACTCATGGAAATATTTTGACTTGAAAGGAAGTTTTTCATATTCCATCTTTTGATAATGATGGAAACCGTCAAATGTTAGGAAGATGGACTTTAGGATACCATTTTCTAGATCTAATTCAAAGAAAATTTGAGCATATGCAAACATTCTTCCATTGTATTTGACTTATGAATGTATGCCCCAACCATGTTCATCATGCTTCTAAGAGAATCACCATTCCAATAGTGAAGGAGAATATGTGGAAATATTACATGGACATTCACTTCTAGATCAAATATGGGAATCCATCTATTTATATACATTACTTACGTATTGAATAAGTAAGGACCATTTATGAATATGATATAATGATCCTCCTTCAATTGAGTCACTCACAAAATGAAAGGAGTGAGATGACCCTTAATGAGAACTTGATACTTCTTCTTATTCTATATCACAATTGAGTGGGGGGGGGGGGGGGGAATCAAAATATAGTGAACTATCCAATCAAGATTTTATTTGCAAGAGAGAGGGATATTTTTGAGACAAATACCTAATAACATAAACCTTGGACCAAATGTTCTCAATCTCCTTACAAAAGAGAGACAAGGATGCATGAGAAACAAAAATAGATTTTGCTATGCATGAGATGAGATTGCGAAAGTTGATGACCCATACATCTACAAGGGGATGGAGCCCCCATCCAAGATCCAAATGCAGAAAAAAAGAGGATGTTTCTCAAATGTCAAAGAAAACCTTTGGAAGCCCAAAAAATGGTAAATTTTTATGACCATCGAGGCCCCCTCCAAGATTCAAATGCACAACAACAAGAGGATGTTTCTCAAATGTGAGAGAAAAGCTTTGGAAGCCCAAAAAATGGTAAACTTTTATGACCATCATAAGAAAGTGCATATATTAATCCCAACCATTACATTCCAACTAGGGACACTACCACAATCAATTAGTGTTCTTTTCACAATTAGCACCTTCTTTAAAAAAGAAATTGACAGGATTCCCAAGGATGCAATAACTACTTTGAGTGAAATCGTAAAATACAATGATTATTATTTTGTACTCAATCTATGTAAACCTTTTTGAAAATGTGTACTTAATATACATAAAAATAATACTTAAGTCGTGTTACGTTTTTATGAACAAAATCAAATTTCATAACTTGTTAGATAATTATCTTGTGGCCTTTTTAAATAGTTGTTTTTATTTTATTTTTGTAAAAATACTTATTTTATTTGCATTAATTATTTCCAAAAGAGAAAACAAAATACATTAGGAGGGTATGTACAAATGAAACCACATCCTAGCCCCCCAAAAACAAAAAAAACTGCAAAGATATTTACATGAGCTTTCCAAGAGAAACTAAAAGAATAATAAAATTTGAGTATGCATCTCACTCAATTCCCTTAACCTCTTTCATTAACTATAAAATCGTTAGCTAATAACTGCATTTGTGCCTCATTTTTTTATAGATGACAAAATGTAGACAAAGAACTAATCTCATTTTCAAAATCAATTTTGCATCAACGCTTTTAGAGAAAACCAATTTTGAAACCCTTAAGTTGTGCTAAACACCATAGAATGAGGATCACATAATTGATACAACATCATTGAGTATAATTGATCTCCAATGTAACCTCCATTTCAACAAAGTTGTATGCTCAGACTAAACAAACTCCCAACAATACCTAGCAAAAGACCATCCCAAAAAGAGGAAGAGGTGTTGTACTATTTCCATGGGGTATTCACTTAGTGAAACCATGCCATAGCACATTCGTTTGTGGCATATGAAACAATACCCCTATTTTAAAAAAATATTGGAAAATAACTCCCAAAATCATTTTTTTAACCCCCTCCCAATATGCCTTACCAATTAAAAAAACCCCCTATTTTCACTATGTATTGCATGTATCCATTTTTTCATTTACATTTTTTATACCCCTTTATATTTCTACCTAGTATATTGACATGATACCCCACATGCATTCTATAAAGAAGTCAATTATGACCTGAAAGACAATGCCAAAAGACCCTGTTCCAACCACATGTTTTGCAATGTAATTGATGGTCTGTCAAGTCAATAAAAGAATAAATAAACAATTGGGAAAAAATTCCATAAAGAAACTATTCACTTAGATTCTTGGTTGTGACCTAATGAATTTTCACTATGAACACAATTATTAGGTAAACCTGTTTAGGTTGGCCATTTCTGCCACCTATGGTTGTAGCTATGATGTGTCTTGACTCTGCACCCATACCACCAACAATAGCTGGCTCAATATCCTACAATTGATTTACAATGACATGTCAAGGAAGAGCCATCTATAAAAATTCCTTCCATGAAAAGATGAAACAAGCATACAATAAATGCCTCCTTTCATTTCTTACTTCAAATGCAAATATTTCTCTAAAAAAAAGATATTAGCTTACTTTATCATCATTAATATCCACTTTGTTGTTCTTATCCTCATCTCAACCATCTCTCTACCAATCCAATCAACACTTTTCACTGGCCTTTTCAACCCGTTGATTGTCCTTGAGCTTCCCACACCTCCATTGTGCCCTAAGCTCGTTGATGCCATAAATGGCCTGAGTTTCGACAATCTGGAAATTAGTGTATTATTCCCCTTGGGATTCTATTCCCCACTCTCATCTCGTTTGAATTTGATCAACTTGAAGATGCTTCCAAGATGTGAAAAACAAATTATGAACTATATGTCAGAGCGCTGATCAAAATGACAACACTTCAAAAATGTAGATGAGCTAAAGACATATTTTGAAGACATCGTGTTTGTCAATAGGCATTTTATTGGGCACTAAGTATGTTTCCCCTTGACCAAAAAAATTATGTGAAGAGTTTAGTTTCTTTCGAAGGGCATTTTACTGGGCACTAAGTATGTTTCCCCTCGACCAAAAAACAAGATGTGAAGAACTCATTTCCTTTCGAATGGCCTTAAGCACTTAAAAATAAAAACAGAACAAGAGTTCTCATGCTTCAATAAAAGCCTCTTCATTGGATAGGCTTTAAGCCTAGTTCTAACAGTACTTAAAGGAAAACAAAGATCATGGTTTCTCAAAAAATACTTTTACATTGAGAAAGCTTCTTACAGAAACTATTTAAGTTTTTAAAGGTTAGAAAAACAGTGAACACGAGTATCCGTATCATGGTATCACCACAATAGATCCAACACAATAACTTAAAATAGACACACCAACAATAATAGCCTTTACAAAATATTAGTTAATGATAAGACACCAAAATCCTAGGAGCTAATTTTATCATGGTTCTCTAGATAAACAATTTCAAAACATAACATTTTAGAAAAATGAATCAAATTTTGGGCATAGTGGTCCAATTCTAAGTTGAAAGAATAGCAACTAGAAACAGAAACACACAAATATTAATCATGCAAAAGAATTAAAGCATCTATCAAGCTACCACAATTACTGTAATTAATCAGAAAAATGCAAGTATAAAAATCATTAAAGTTACAAAAAGGCTTGTATAAAGTAAGTGAAACTTTGAAGGTATTTCTCCTTGAGTAAGCATCAATTATGATCATAGCATCATCAAAGCTAAACCATATCTAGAGGAACCATGTAAATGATAGAAATGAGCACACTATTATTAGCTCAATGTCTTTTATGTGATCTAAATCCAATTTCAACCCCCTAACTTCCATGTACTATAACTACAATTGAATCACCCCTGCCCACATGCTACTAAAAATGAGAAATGGAGAAATGATAATGAAACAAGAAATAAGGAAAATGGGTTTTGGGGTGAGACCATATAACAATGTTTTTAACAATGTGACTCTATGATTAAAGATTTGTGTTGTTAGAATGGTTGCTACAAAAATTTCAAATGTGGATTTATGGCAATGCTGAGATTATCTTAAGCTTTGGTTTCCTCAAAGTTTTCTATATAGTCCTACAAACTCACCAATATGTCACAAAAATATGCCCATAAAAGGGTCATCGTTGTTGGTTGCAATCCACTCCAAGTGCCAATGGCAACAAGTCCTTTATGTTATGAAAATGTGTTCCAAGTATGATATCCTTGAGTGTGATGTTTCATGCTTCAATGCATGCTATATGATTGTTATGAGTTTCCATAATTGGCTAGTTGAGTACAGAGTTTATCTAGGGCTGAGTTTACTGTTGAAATTGACTTGAAATAAGACTCCAAAAGTGTCTCAACAAGTGTCCAAATGATTATGTGGAAGAAGTCCTGTATTGTTAAACCTCTCTGAAATTCAAACCATATGTTACCTGGAACTTTTTTAGTGTTTTATAGCTGCAAGGCAGAGTCATCCCTACAACAAACTCAGTAACTCAGGGAGGTGGCCATTGTCACCTCACCATTCTCCCTTGGTCTTCGAGTTGGTTCATGCCAGCTCTAGGGGTGTTTCCCTAAAGTAAGACTATGGGGTTTTTCATGGGCAAACACAAGGTGGTTATGTAATAAAACCCTCACAGAATCAAAGTAAATGAGAAAGGAAATAAGGAGGAGTAGATGGGGATATTAGTCCCTTATCCTTTGGGCCTAGGCAAAAATTTACTACATTGAGTCTAAGCATGCAAGACACAACACTCCTGTGGGCATGAGCTTCAAGTGTTTAGCATCTCCAATCTGAGACAACTACCTATCCAACACTTCCAAACATGGGTTTTTAGTGACAACAATCATTTTTATGCAAAATAATTGTAAATAAACTTGAACCACTTTAACTCCAAAGAATGTCTGAGAATCGAGACTAGATGCAAAGTAGACTTAAATACACATTTTCTAGAAACTAAAGTAAATATATTACAAACAAATATCTTACACAATAGACATGATCACATGCGATCAAATACACTTGTAGTAACATTTCAAGTCATAAGTGTCAAAATTTCAAACTAATGTATGCCTTCCGTAGTTGGGGTTATTTTTGCTTTGATTTAGTTTACACAACTTTTGAGTGTCACCAAATTCAAACTTGAAAACAAACATGAACCAAGTTACTTAGGTGTCAGCTGATACATAAGACTGGCCTGAGCATATATCCATAGTATATCAAATGGTAAAAGATACCAATATTCATAACATATCATTGACTGAAATTTAAAAATACAATAGATGGTGGGACAAAAAAGAAATTACTGATTTTGAGGTCATATTCAAGCCAATTGGAGAAGATACCTTGATCTTTTTCATAGTGTCGTTGACCCATTCATTCCCCTCCATATTGCTCATTGCTTCCTGTTTGATAAAGGGGCATGGTTTCATTAACATCAAAAAAAATTATAATGTATATGGTAAAGACAAGATAAAGAGTGAGTATAAGAGTACCATCATAGATTCTACAATCTCTTCTACAGTGTCATTGGAGAAGCACTTTTCAATCAGAGAACCACTTTACAGAGAAAAATATCTGGAAGACTCGATCTATATCTATAATATTCAGTCGATTCAAGGCTTCAAGGCTTTGTGTTCAAGTTCGAATCCTTGGGAATTCGAACTTGAATCCAAGGCCTTCCTTTACGATTTTCTGGGCTGTACTAATTGCAAAACACAAATTACTTATCTAATCAAGACTTAGACCCAAAAACAGCTCAGGAAATCCAAAATGGAGAGTCAACTTAGCGACACAATAAAACTTAGCATTAACTAGCTTCATAAAAATTCAAGGATCATAAACTGGAGAATCAAGGATCACATACTCAGAAAAATTCAATAACTCTGAAACCTAGAAAACTCAGCAAAACTTGGTAATATCCTGCCGCGTTTGACAAAAAATGAGTGATTTTTGACCAAAGATTCAACTCTGCTCACCAAGCTAGCAATCAGAGTTGATTCACTATACTCGGTGAGTCTTGTTACAGAGGATATATCCTGTTTTGCTTATATTTCACAGGCTACTTGATATACATACCCGTGCTCTTAATATTCTCTTCTAGAGAGTACACAAAATTAGGCAAAATTATTATTGTATTTAAATAATTGGTAATTACTTTAATAGACATCAAACATTACAAAACTGCAAATTCTAGCCCCAAAACATTCTGCAAGAGCTTTTGATATGTATCTTTGACAAAAATGGTTCCATAACAACTCGAAATTGCACATGACCAGAAAACGGGTGAAAGACAGAAGAAATATCCTTAGAATAGAAGAATTTCTTTCCAAAGAGACCTCCAAGGAGAGAACAGTGAAAATCAATCTAGATGTTGCATTTACAGTAACTAACATATTCCTTAGCTATTCTAGGAAAAGTATTTTCTACACTAATTTCTATGGTTTATACTGGCACATTGTGAATTTTGAATGGACATATAGTATACTAGATAAATATGATGCTTTAGTGGATGAATGACTAATCAAACATTTGTCCTTCCATAATACTTATAAAAGCGTACAAATAAGTATGAATAGAAAAAATAAGACCCAAAATAGCTAGCACAAAATGCATGTAAAAGCATAAATCTTTTCGAAATACACATAAACAACCCTATAGATCAGAAAGTTCACAAAATGCAAATAGCAACTCGGGGTCTCATCCAACATACCATGATATGAGCATTCTAATTACTGAAAGAAAAGAGTTTAGAACGATATTTCTCACTCTTGTTTGTAAACAATGTTGTAAATTTATATAACAGTCCAAAATATGGTAAACAAATCCATTTTAAAAGAGCAGGCAAAAGCACCTAAAAACTATGGAAGCACACATGAATTATAAAAATAAAAAAAATTTAGAAGATGAGAAATTTAAAAGCAACATAGATACAAATCCATGTTCTTATATCTCTATTTACTGCTAAAATAACACCTAAACATATGGTAATATATTTGAACTTTTCAGCTATCATTAATTTGTATACCTAACCTAGTGCATTCAGTCCTGGCATTGCCTTCCTGGAAACATGTTGCCTTCAACCAATATATGTTACTTGATGTCATGCTGAAGAGAAAGCCAATATACATGGAAGAAATGAACTATGCACCAATCACCATTCTATAAGAAAGACAGTGAAATTATCTGTTGAGTCTTTGGTGCATCGGAAGTTAACCTCTCCCCTAGTCCACACTTTATTAAAATTCAGTCTTATTTTTTGGCCAAATACTGACTCCAAAAAAATACAGGACCATGGCCCTTTCCAAACACAAAAGTCTATTATGACTTTGATTTGCATCAACATACCATGAAAACTGAATTAGGAACATCATCTTCCTCACTGAGAAGAGTTGGCTTCCTGGCCCCTTTTTGTCTCCAACCACATCCCAGCCTTAGAAAAATATCACCAATTTCAGCAGAATCTTGTTCTTCAAGACATTTTCGATGAAGTTCATCTCGTCTCCATTGATCTACTGGCCGCTCTTCCTTAGCAGTTGCCACTAAATCCTTTAAGTATTCATTTTCATATTCCTCAGAGTTATCATCTTCATCATGCCTCACTAGAATATCATCATCTTCATCTTCAGCTTCATCATCAACAAATGCCTTTATAGAAGCACCCTTAATATATACAAACCTTTCAACTGACTTGCTTGAGGAAGGATCAACATTTTCCTTGTCTTCATATTCATCAAACAATATGTGAAGGAAAAGCATATAAATCAAGTTACATTTTTCCCCAAAAAACAAATATGTGTTACAATTTTCAACATAATTTTCAAATTTACTAATTTTCAACATAATTTTCTAGAACTTAGGTAATAATGTGAAATTAATCTCAAAATAAAAGACTGCCTTGATTATTTAGACATCCCTAGCCCTTGAAAGGAATACAATATGAACATTCTTGTTGTTGTTTTTTCAATATATAGAACCACTAACTTGTGTTATTTTATAGCTTATCATATAAAAACTCAGATACAAGTCTAAAGAATGAACCCAATATTCCACGTAGGAATACAACAGGTATTGACCTCAACATGATGGTGAATCACAACTCTTTAGTATTTTATGTCTGTAATACACATAAAGGATCATATAATATTATATAGCATATAGATACCACCTCTGAGGCCAATTGAAGAATATCCAATCCCATATGTGTTGCTTTCTATTGTACAAGGAATATCAATGCCCAAATTGTGAACTGTTTGTTGAACATCAGTTTGACCCTAGATGCAAAATGTGCAGTGTTTTCCTAGGGAATAAGAGGAGGGAAATAAAGCAGTTGGAAAGCATAATCCCTTCCCTAATAGTTAACAAACCCTATCAAGCAAAACATTGTCTATTAAGATTACAATATTTTGCAGGCAAGGGAATAGCCAGAATGACTGTCCCAAACAAGGTGATTTATAGCCCTCAATTAGTAGACAACTAGGACTGTCAACCATAAGGATAATGAAAATTTTTAGAGTAACAATGGTAATGGATTCTCAAAGATTAAATTGCGAGCCTCGAGGGTAACTGAGTTTACCATAGCATAACATGATAACAACAACATCCAAAGAGCAAAAAAATCACACGATTACTAACTAGGATAGATTTAATATAAGCAAACTGAAAATAAGTAGCTATCATAAAGGCAAGGTCACGTTCAACAATAACATTTCATTTATACCATTGTCATGGATTCCTTTAAATGCTTTGATATATCACAATTGCCATATATACCACATGCACCGAGTCTTTTTAATACTTTGAAAAATCATAATTGTCATTTATACCACTGAAAGTGAGTCCTTCTAATGCTTTGAAAAATCACAATCTTAATGTTAAGTAAGGTCACCTGCACCACTATCACCAAGACTTTTTAATGGTTAGAAGTGTTGCAACGTTCTTGTCATGATCTCCAAAATATTTCAAATGTTGTTTATAGAACGTAAAATAGATGACAAGAGAATTCCACAAACAACGACAAGTGGGATATGAATTCCACAGACTCCAATCAGTAGCCAGAGAACAGAGTGTTTGCAATGATCAAAAACACCAAAAATAGAAAGCAATATCTGGCAATGCTAGCCTAATGAGTTAAAATTTGACCCTTGGTGCATGAAAATTTGAAAACAATATTGTGAAACCTTTTGCATTCAAAGAGTTAAAATATGGAATTACCATTCTAACCCGAAATGAAGTTTTAAAGAAAAAGATGTTTGAATTCACAAGATATGAGGGAAAATTTCTTAATTTACAATTATCGTGCATGCCAAACAAACAAAATGTGCACTAGATTAAAACTATGTTTGAAATATGCTCAAGGAAGACTAGAATATTTTTGAAATATTGGGGAAGATATTGATTGTTTGTTATGAGAGTATATTTTCTCAACATGCCTGCATCCTACAAGCCATTTGACTCAAAGACTGACACAGAAGGATAAAAAAAAAATATTGATAAGAACATCCCAGATAAAGGCCCTCATCATAGAGTGTGAGATTGGATACTTCATCCTCAAAATTCCCATGGAAGTCTAGATAAAAGGGGTAGGGCCACCATAATTCAAATGTCAATATGGTGATCATTAGAAATCTTATAAAATACCATATAGTTAACATAAAAAAGCATCAGAACAATGCATAAGATTTATCTAAAAGCTGACAACAAACTGTTAGTAAAAACTGATAGAAACAATTCCGATATCTGGATACTATCTGCGACAATACCCACAAGAATGAGTTGAAAACTTCCATTAGGATCCGAAAGAAATAGGTGTTCATCACCACATTGTTATAGATATAATTGGGTCCAGATTGTCCTTCCATAGTTGGATTTGATCAACTCTGCTATGTTACTAGCTTCAGCAACACACTTGTACTGCAAGCTCATGAGAAACCTGGGTCCTTATATTTGTCTGCCCCAAATTTTATAATGATATGTTGCACTGTTAAAATGGAGTTATGTCAATAGGGTCTTGGTTTGTTGACTGTGCTTTTCCAGGTTGGGGAAACAAGGTAGTTGATATAGCCCTCACCAGGGTTCAAGTTCTACCGAGTAACATGGATGTGCTCCAGTGCATGCAATAGTAGCAAAAAAGATACCCCACTCGTGGCTTCTAAGCCAAAATAAACTGAACTGAATGGTATTAATAGATCTCTCATAACACCAACAGTGGTTGGGGCCAAGTGCAAGTTTTCGATAACTTTGATGGAGTAGATAACCCACTCATGAATTTTAAGACAAATCTAACAACAACTAGGGCCAGTGGAAGTTCTAGGAAATTTTTGTGGAATAGACACCCCACTCATGACTTCAGAGTTGAAGGAAAACGAATTGAACGGTGTAAATGCTTCCACCATAATCCCAATTGGGCTAGGTATAAGTTCTAGGCAACCTTGGTGGAATACATACTACACAGTGCCTTCTAAGCCAAAGGAAACCAAATTGAATGGTGCTAATGATTCTCCCATAAGGCTATAGACTGGATTGAATTGTTATATTGGTTATAGACTGAATTGAATGGTGATAATGGTTATCACTAGCAAGAATGGCTTCATACCCCTCGACGGATATTTCAGGTGTGGTGTACACCAAACATCATCGATCTATAGCTGAAAATTTCACGGAGACAATGAAATTGAATGATACTAATGGTTCTCCCATAACGCTAAAGAATGGATTGATTGGTGTTAATGGTCCTCATCAGCAACCCTGTTTCATACCCCTCAAGGGATCTGTCAAGAATGTTTTAAGCCAAGCATCATCTATAGCTTTCCAAAGCTATGGTTAAAAACTACATCATCTTTTAGTTTTCTTGAAGAATTATGTCAAAGAATATTGAAATCCTTTTTTGGAAAAGAACATAATCACATACCTTTTCTGAATGAAGTTGTTGAAGCTGAAGATGGAGCTCATCAAGCCTCTTCATTGATAGGTCCCGTTCATCAACAGTAGGTTTTAATATGGCATTATGATGCTTTAAATTTCTAGATATTTCCCCATGGATCTTAATAATCTGCACTTGAGCATCCAAGAACTGAGTGACCATCTCCTTCTATTTCTGCCTCATCTCCTCCAAAGACAGCGATATAGCAGCAAGCTAATCCCTTCATGTTCCCATCTTCCTATCCACCTACAAAAGATGGTGACAACTATGTTCCTACGAATTCAATCTCTGACCTGATTCATTAGGTCTCATGCCTTGAGGGGCTTCATTATCTTCTTTCAACAAGTAAATTCCTATATGGATCTGTCTTATCTTTTGCTCCAGTACACCATCCTCATCGTTGTTTTTTTCGGATCTAGTCCTTTGTCTTTCATTCCTCTCTTTTAAGTTATGGAGCTCAGGTTGCAGTTTTAGTAGGTTCTCTATCAACATATCTGAATTTGTAGTGTAATAAATATCATCTGAACTCCTGTCACAAGTACCCATGATGCTTGATTCAAACCCACCATCAGAACCAGCTTTCTTTTTGGGATGTCCATCATCCATGCTGCAGAAGAAATGAGCACTATATCCTTAGGCCTAATATTTTTAACACATAAAGGGCATATTCCCACATGCAAGAAATAAAATTATAGTTATATTAAGCTCAAAGAAAGCCCTACCAAAATTGATTTGATCTTATCCAAATGCTTCATAGATAGACCTGCTAAGTACAAATCTACACATAGAATCATTTTTCTAGAAGAATAGAACATGTACCTTGCAATTTTTCTTGAAGCAAAGTGGTGGAATCCGTGGGACTAATATGATTGTCACTCAACCTTGATTGGGAACAACTGGAAGTATATTTTTCATATGATGGATATTAGAGTCAACTGATATGCTGCTTCAGAAAAAGTATTATGACATTATCTCATTTCATGACTTAACAATTCCTGGGACATGAATCATAAATATTGAAATTATAAATTCTTGGAAGCTAATATCTATACACACAGCATTTTCAATCTCCATTTCATGAAGTAAAAGGCAAACCAATAGTATATTTTTTCACATTCAAAATAGCTTCCAATGAATACACATGTTCCAACAAAAATGGAATGGATAGAATTCAGTTAGAACAAAGTTCATGTCATAGATGAAAACATAGAAACATAATATAATGGCATATCTTCTATATTATACGAAACACACTAAAAAGAGAGTAACAAACTTTAAATAAGCACAGGTTGTCTAGTTTGAGGGTGAATCCATGGACCTGGGTAACACTTTTTGGCAAGCGCATCTTGCCAAAAACAAAAAAACGTACCTCGGTCGAGATTTTATAAAGCCCTCGACCAAGTTTTTTTTCAACCCTCAGTTGAGGTATTTATTAACCCTCGGTCGAGGTATTAATACCTCGATCGAGGGTTAATAAATACCTCGACCGAGGTACGTTTTTCAAAAAAAATTATAAAAAGGGGCCGCAAGGGCCCCAAATGTCACTTTCAATCACTCGACCGAGGGACAGAGCTAGACCGAGGGACAGAGAACTTGACCGAGGGACAGCAACCATCCCCCCAAAGCAACCCATCCTCATGACAATGTCAGAGCAAAGAGGTAACATTTTTCAATTTAAATGAAATGAAATTTTTTTTTTTATAAATTTATAAAATTTGATAAATGTATATTTTTATAATTTTGTTTTCAAATTTAGTAAATGTATGCTTTTATAGTTTTGTTTTCAAATT
>LPNX010996803.1:116406-131166 GCA_001517045.1 Pseudotsuga menziesii | reverse complement strand
TCAAAAATCCCTACAATTCAAAGATCCCTCTCTAATTTCAACCATTTCAGCCAAATTCTACCACCATTTGTACCCGACCATGACTATCTGTTATTTTTGTAGTAAATCCCACCAGACCCAAAACGGCATTAATGAGCTAGCTAGATTGCAATGCACAAGGGTAATACAAACACAGGGCAGTGAAATATAAAGCGTGTAAATGTACCGGTTCTAGTATTTAATACCTCATGATCAAAGTCCACTTAATGATGGACCCATCCCACTCTCTATTGTCCCCAAATTCAGAAGGATATCGACCTTGATGTGCTTACTCGCGGCACCTGACCTCAACGTAGACCACAAGTGCATTTTCGCCACTCTTCTTGCTATTGCCTTAGCGGCACACAAATACCATCGAATGTACAAATATTCACCAAATAGAACTCCACAGACAGACTTTCTGCAGTTATTTAAAAATTTCATGTTTTACAATCACCAGCAGGTCTGATATCCACGGTCGATGGTCTCTGAAGACCTGAATCTCGCTCTGGTGCAGCGATTTTGGATGAATGAGAAGCCGATGTGGATCGATCCGGCACCCCCTTTCGAGGACAAGTCGGGGTTTCAAGTTTGCAGAGGCAAGAAATACCCGAGCAAAATCACGGGACAGAAAGGCCGTTGTACCATTTTATTTTTATTTTTATTTTTTAATCTAAAGGCGCCGTCGCTTAAGCGACGCCTACTATTTGTTAGAGGATTTCAACAAAGTTTGTTGTGCATGAGGGTGTACCATTTTATTTATTTATTTATTTTTATCTAAAGGCTCCGTCGCTTAAGCAACGCTTACTACTAATGCTCCATCGCTTATCCGACGGTTATGAGAATATCCGTCGCTTAAGCGATGCTTATGGCCACATTTTCAAATAAAAAAATTATCTTTGTGATTTTTGGTAGGTTTAAGAAAAGAAATCCATGCGCCGTCGGATTTTTCCGTCGGATTTTGGATCGAAATGTAGTAGTGATATATAGTATGCTTGTATTGTTTACTTGTTGTTGAGGAAGTAATCTATCAATTCAAGTTGAAGTTGGAAAGCTCAATGGGGATCTACTTCAACCATCCGGAATAAGGTACGAGGTCTGATCCTTTAGTGTTAGACATTTAATTTCTATTGCATATTGGAAAGGATTGATTTCTGGAGTCAAGCTATCTGTTGTGGTACCCCAAGCCATAGGAATTTCTCTCCGTAACAAGAACCAAGGAAAGCAAGATTTCCTTGGGATCTTGGCTTGCCCTTTGGGCAGCCAATATGATGTGCACTTTCTTGTAGAATTTAAATCTTTAAAGAACTAAAAAAGAAGAAACTACCTTATGAGCAAGCTTTAGATCTACTATTTAGCTACTTGCAAAAAGGAATTTCTTCACCTAGATCTATCTTTAAAATATGATATTCTTTATGAAATTTAAGATCTAAGCAACAAGACTCTTAGGAACTAGATATAACAATGTATAAGCAATTTTTAGAAGTAGATCTGATCATAAGAGGACGAATAAGTAACTGGAAGATTGATTTTAATAAAATGGAGGAAAAGAAGGGGGAAGGCTTTTTGTTGGATAGATCTGCAAGGGAAACTTGTTAGTGGAATGCAGAGGGGAAATGTCTCCACAAAAATGTTGGATGTACAGTGGATTCAAACTAGAACCACATCTCATCCAATCCTTTCCACCTGAAAGCTAAACACAAAACCTTATGAGATCTGGATATATATATATGAAAAAAGAGACAAGAATTACATGCAAATAAGCTTATTAAACATGTATAATCTAGATCTTCAAACGCATATGCTATGAGATATACGGAAGAAAAAAAAAGTAATCTTACTTTCCCAACTACACTCCTATTGATTCAGATGAATCATTCAAGCCAAACAAGGTTCAGATGCAGAAATTGAGAGGAAAACTGGCAACATCAATAGCCGCAAGACAATGCTTATTCCACACATATGAGAGAATTACACTATTTAGCCTCCAAAGCTTCTTTATTCCAACAATGAAAA
The DNA here is from genome assembly GCA_001517045.1 of Pseudotsuga menziesii. NCBI lineage: Eukaryota > Viridiplantae > Streptophyta > Pinopsida > Pinales > Pinaceae > Pseudotsuga > Pseudotsuga menziesii. Next base: position 129,132 of record LPNX010996803.1, on the reverse strand, counting down.
GATTACAACAATATTAAAATAGCAAGCCTATTCTCTCCAACTCAAACTAACTTCAAGAAGGGAATGGCAGCCTCAATTTATAGCAAAAACAGGCCCACTGGCCCAAAGGGGGCACAAATCCTGACTGGGAGAGGAAATGGGTGAGATATGAAGTGAATCAGGAAGTCTAGGTGTTCCACCTCTCACCTGAGGTGCCACCACACCACCTATCGGTTCACCCAACTCATCCTAAATGGACAACATAGCACGATTCGCCCCATGAGGGAGAGAGACGCCCTCCAAACCCCAGTGAACTCACGGAGGAGCTGAGAGGGATTGAAACTGATGCCTTGATCAAAGGAAAGTCCCAAAAAAAATTAGGGAGACCGATAGAAACTGATTTCAATCAAATCGACTGATAATCCATTGGTTTAGGAACTTGGATTTGCTCCATTATTTAATTAATTTTTAATTAAATTAATTAATATTTGATTTTTTTGGATTTTCTTACCTAAGTGATGGAAAAATCATTCAAAACTTAGGAAAAGTGGGCTTATGGGTTTACTGGGTGCTCCAAGTTAGAAAATGAGCACCCCCATTATTGAAACTGACTTTTAACCCCACTTTTATTACAAGACCATTTTTTCTATTTAGACTATTAAAAAATAGCCTAAGTTTTGTGGAAAAATTAAAATTAAAAAAAAAACAAAACCTAGGGGACTTAGCACATGTTCATATGACTCGACCATAATTCCTATCATGTTTATACATTGACACATAGAATCTAATAACCTCAATAGGCCTAAATGTCAAGCCGACCAACCCAACTTTGGAGGTATTGAGTGGAGAACTCAAAAATTATCAGTCATTTATTCAACAACCAATAATAACCAAGGGAAAAAACATTATTAGAGGTTATTAGAGTCTATGTGTCAATGTATAATTCCTAGCATGTTTATATATTGACACATAGACTCTAATAACCTCAATAGGCCTAAATGTCAAGCCGACCACCCCAAATTTAGAGGTATTGAGTGAAGAACTCAGAAATTATCAGTCGTTTATTCAACAACCAATAATAACCAAGGGAAAAAACACTATGGGCTGATCGGATTGACAAATGAGTCCAGGAGACCGAGTCTTTATAGACACTACCATTCTAGAACATTTTATTACAACTCCCCCAAGGGGGTATGAACATGTGGTAGATAAAAACAAACACTTCCCAGAAGCAAGTCTAAAGGTCTTTTGAAGTCCAAACAAATCATATTTGTCTAGTTCACCAGGCTCACTTGATAAAACTGACTAAGTATGAATTATTAGGTAACACTTTCCCTCCTTGCACAGATTTTCTATATGAAGGAGTCACATGGTCTAGTAAGACAATTGAAAGCGGTCATTACTAGTTCAATTTCATGAATCGTGTCTTCAATTGCTTCTAGTTGTTCTCTGAATTGAGAAACCCTTGTGAAGTATTCGTCAAATGATTAACCCTTTATCATCTTTGTAATTTTGAGTTGGGATATCGATTTCATATTTTGGTTTATGTTTCTTCCTTCATACATTCCTAATACGGAATCAAACATCTCCTTAGGTGTATCCTTGGAGGATACTTGAGGAATGTCTTCCTGATTCTGAAACTTATCAAGCTTGAGTTTTGAGTGAAGTTTCCAACATTTGGATGCATCATGTCCCTTTATTTGGAAATGTGTGCACATAAATTTTTCTCCTTCCTTCTTAACTATAGTTGTATGTTTACATTTCCCTTTACCTTTGAACTTGTTTCCATCTGGTTTAAAATGTTTCTTAGAAAAATTTATTTTCAATTAGAGGAAATTTGGGGTCTAAAATGGGCCTTATAAGAAAACATGCCAACAATAAATTCTTGTGAGTTGGAATTCAAGAACCAATAGAATTTAAATAAAATGAGTCAACCATAATGGTTGAATTGACATAGTTGTCATAAAAAAAAAACTACTTTTTATGTTCGTATTTTCGCCACATCTCCGTATCTTTTTACTCAAATTTCAAGCGGTAGATCTCATTGGATGTGGAATTTAATTCCTTTCACAATAAAAACATAAAGAGTCCATAGCTTAAGTCCTACCTTATAATAACTTAATATATTTTCACAATAACAACATAAAGAGGATCATTGGAAGAAATACAATCACAAAGTACACAACAATTTACCCTGGGAAACCCTAAAGGAAAAAACCAGCCAAAACTTCCTCAATATAGTTTACCAAAATGCAATGACCAAATAACAAGGTCTCATAGAGGGAGAGAGAGAGAGAGAGAGAGAGAGAGAGAGAGAGAGAGAGAAAGAAACCCCAAAAATAAGATCAAAACACCAAATACACTAGTCCTCCTCCTTTTCTGTCCCTCCTTTCTCTCTGTTGCACAATACAAATGTGAGTTAGTGCGTATAAATGCAGGAGAGTGCCTCCCTATTTATACTAATCTTCCCAACTAACATTTTCCCTAATTGGACTAACCTATATAGCTTACAGGGATGACCTACCTACGAATTCTCACAATAATGATTATATTATTCTTTTATGGGTGTTATTTGTAACAGGATTGAAGCCATAGCTACGTACATTTGCAACTACCTTTTGTCTATAGGACGGAAGGATAGAGTCAATTGGCTAAAAGAAAACCTGCAACAAGTTGTTAGAGAGAACCAATGGAGAACCTGCAACACAACTTCAGAAGTCACAGCATATGTATCAAATAATTTATAAAACAAGAAATAACAGCAGAAATAAAATCATATATTTTCTAGCTTTGGTTTCAAATGCGGCCACCATGCCCTAGCTCAGGCAGCTACCTCTCTACCAGGTTGGGTGGTATGGAGAAATGCTCAACATACAGGAAGTTTGGCTAGTGGAGCAAATGGAGTGAGAGGGATGAATGGATTGAGAATGATGGTTTCTCAAGGCACTCATACGGGCAGAGTAACGGTAGGAAGAGAATGAGTGTGTTAAGAGTGACCCCCACCCCTTTATTTATAGTTTTTTTCTTTGCTTTAGGGTTTTTAGCCCTTGGTCAGATTTTTAAGCCCTTTTCACCCATTTCTTAGCTCTTTTGGGGTTTTCAGGCCCCTTTTAGGGGTTTTAGCCCCTTTGTGAGCTATTTTGGCTCTTTTATGGGTTTTAAAGCCTTTTTTATGTTTTTTGAGACTTTGAGGGGAAAGCATAGGTTACATAAGGGTGTGGGGGTCAATAAGGGTTATAAAATGGATTTATTTGTGTGATGTAGGCCATATGGAGAAAGTCGGGTGATTTTTTGGGTTAACAGATTTCCCCCTGATGTGTGAGGGCAAGATCTCATCGTATGGCCAACGGACATCATAGGATGTTTTGGGGAGAGGCGGTGCTTCCTGGTTCAGGACATGCTGGCTTTGGTTTTTTTATTAATGTTGGTTCCCATCAATGGGTGAGATACAATTAATGTGTGACATATATATGGACGATGTGGGCATCCCCATGCTCGTAACAATGTCAAAAGAATAATACAATCCAGGCTCCTAAATGCAAGATTCGATCATATACAACTGGTGTTACATAATGATGGTCTCAATAAGAGGTTGAACACAATACTGATATGAAGAACTGATACATCAGACCCATGGAATTATCATGGAATTCTATATCTTTGTAACTGATGGTATGCTGGATCTGGAGAGGTACATAACTGTAAGGACTCACTAACTGAGAGTCAAAGTCCCTGTGGTACAATATGCCGCATAAATTATGACTCTATATAGAAGCACTACTCTTGGGCTTCTAAACATTGTCTCCAATGCAACTCGAAAATCACAAGGGACATGAACCTTTCTGGGTCCCTTCATAGACTCACCAACGTGCTAGAGTTAGGTGACACCCGAAGTCTTCAACCAAATGTTGCATGGACCAAAACCCTGTATGAATCTCAACGATGCGATGATGTAGCTATAGTCGAGCACATGAGACACAACCATCCTGAGAGGCACTAAGGAATCCTCTTAAGTGGTCCAAGGAACTCATCAATGAGGTTAATGAAACCAAGATACAGGGACCTCTGGGTATATCCTATGGAATAGATGTGTTTTCGTGGATAGAGGGAGACCTGCAACTGACCAAGGAAATGGTGTTTCCTTGGCCAGATGTGCAAGAGAGATAACCAAAGGTGTGAGACAATATTGGGACTAACACACTGAATGGGGAACAGGGGCAGGGAATCATGGGGGACTCAAAATTCTTTTGTTTAGAGTATGACGACAGGGTTGACCTGGAAGCAAATGAAATTGTCTAAAGGGAAGTGGATCATAGTTGTTATATCAGGAATGTAATTGCAAATGAGAAATATTTGGGGGGGAGGTGATTTATACTTTTGATATCCAGAGGATCCAAGGAAGAATCATCATAGAATACTCTGAACAAAGGCAACCTAATGGGGGAATGTTTCCAGACTATAACATGTGGGATGGTGTCTAAAGACACTGTTATGGTACAATCTCGTGGATTTTTAGCGAGCCGAAGAAATTAAATGCTAGATGGTGATTTCAATTTTAGAGAGTCTGAAAGCATGAAGAAGACTCCAGTGGGGTCTCTTTTTTGTTTATAGTTTCATGTGCCCAAAAAAGGTTAAAAGTGTACATAGGAGAGCTCACCCATCCTTTAGGGGATGGGAGACTTATTTACCATTGGTAGTCCAATCAGGCCAGAAAAGGTTAAACATGTACTGACTGGATGGTCATTCAAATACTTTTACGAGAATGAATGCAACCAAGTTTCCTTGGTGATATTTTCTTGATGAGAAGGATGGAAAAGAGCTTAAAGACAACCCATGATGAGCTTTTTCGTAGAGTTCGTTCCCAATGCCTGAGAAAGCATAAAAGGATGCAAAGGGATACGTTCATGGCTTGAGTGTACTGAGGTGGTCCTTTTCATATGGTAGTCTACATAGTCCATGAAAGGAGGTAAACCAGACTCTGTAGACGCCCTTTCCAATACTTTAACGAGCAGGAAAGGAAGCAAGTGCGCTTGGTAATCTTTTCATTCTTTTAGGAGTCAGAAAAGAGCTTAACAGAAACTCCATTATGGTCAACCAAGACAAGGGCACTAGTGGTTCCCCATGGTGGGACAGTGAAAGGTGGTCAAAGGTGACCAACCGTGTAGCATGGATGGAGTGGGTGGCTCTTAAACATACCAATACATGCATGGGACAGCTCGCCGCAAAGGCACGCAAATCGATGCAGAAGCAGCATGCAAATCGATGCAACAGAGGCATGCAAATCAAGGTGACCTCCGAGAAAAGGTCCAGAGAAGCAAGTATTAAACATGAGACAATGGTCTCATCAAAATATAGAGGATAGAAAACCAAACCCGGAGGTGTGAGGGGTGTCTCTAACAGACTCAGGATGACTCAAACTAGCAGCTAATGGTTTTGCCCCTAGTGCAGTGATGCACAGGGAAAAACTAAACCAAATGGGGGCCTATGGATATGGAGCTAGCTTAATGTACAATGTTCAATTCACATGGTGGTACACAAATCGACGTGACTTCGGGAAATGGACCTGTTGTAGCTGCAACTTTTCTCCCCAAATTTGTTAATTTCGGGACCCTCCTCATGTTTTTGTTTTGATCGTCGAATTCTTTTGAGTGTTGATCTGTGTTTTATTTTTTAATGACTACAAAGCTCGATTCTTGACCAAGGCTCAGATTCTAATTGCGATGAAGTTTATGGTGAACCGTAACTTTTTATTTTTGTTTTGCGTGTGGATCAAACCAGTTGACTCTACTGTGGTCGTCGTTACGGAGGGATGACAGTTCACTGTCCCTCGTTAAATGTTCGTAGCTGACTAAAACACTTAGTTTTTTTTGTTGGATCAGGAGTTTTTCTTGTATTGATTGGAAGTTTTAACCTTTGTCCCGTCCACCGTTGCAGCTTCTGAAGTTGTTTTGCCATCCGAAGTCAAATCGTGCCGACGTCTGATTCATTTTGTCTTTAATCGCTTGTCCAGAGGCTTTACCTTTCCGCCATTGCGGTTGAGAAGAGCTAGAGAGCGTCCAAAGTCTAAATCCCCCCAGCGGCTTATTCGTATTAACCTTCAACCGCTTGCCCATAGCCCTGACTCATCCGTCGTTGCGGCTGGGAGAACCCTTTAACTTCCGATTCTAATGTATGCCAACGTCCAACTAAGCCTCTTCCTGCCCTCATCGCTTGTCTTTAGCCTTTGTCTCGTCTGCCATTTCGGATGAAACAACCGTTTAGCCTCCGATGTACTATCCGTCCGACGTCTGATTAATGGTGTTTCCCACCTGCGGACTGGTCCTCTCTTCCGACGTAAATATTGTTGAACCACCAATAAGTTTCCCGCTATGGTCGACGTAGTGGTATCGGTGCCTGGTGATTTCCTTGCGAGATGGTTGTTTCATGAGTAAATCTTGCTATGTTGTTTTATAACGTCATCCCAGTGAATGATGCTTGTCGATCGATTGCAGGAGAGCGCAGGAGATCGGTCAAAATGACACGGTGTGGAGGAATACGGACAGTTTAACAGCAAACGTGGAGTTCTGAAAGGCCCGGCAATTACCCAGCCAATCATGAATGTGCGCTGAAAGATGGAGGACCGAAAACGTCTGGGGAACTGGAAAGTCACAAGTCGGGGGGAGCCCAAAGGGTCGGCTATTGTAGCTTAAATATTCGAAAGTAGGAATGAGAAATGGCTTTTTCCTTGGAAAATTTTGTAAATGTTTGCTTGTAAGAGGAACTACTTCGTTTTGCAAAGGAAACTGCAATGTTGCCTGTTGGAGAGAGTGAGAAGTGGAATGTATCAATACAACTCAATGAATAATGTTGAAGAGGAACTATTTCGTTTTCAGCTGGGTTTCATTTACTGTAAGGGTGTTTAATTTCCTAAACCTATGTTCTTGTTGAATGCTTTTTTTGGTATCTTTTGGGATATTTTCCACTGTGAGTAATAAAGGCTGTTTTATAAAATAATCGACTATCTGGTTATTTAAATATCTGTGTGTGTTCATGTGTCTTGAAAGAAGTATCAGCTATCTGTGATTCTTCATTATGCATGTGCAAAATGTATTACTCACCAATAAATGATAATTCTGCTCCCTAGGGATAGTTTAGATAGTCAGTTTGTTTTTGTTGTATGCGATTTGGATGCCTATGAGCCATAAGACGAGAGGTAAGAACCTGCGCATCACATTGTGACTGCTCCCGGTATCTTTATCACCCTGCATTTAGTTAGGAACTTGCATTTCATATCTTAATTCCAAACACAAAAACTCGGTAGTCGGACCGCAAACCGGACAGATTCCCTATACCAAACAGTCAACGGGCTAATTGGGAACGTTGATTGGGGAGAATCCCTCACTATTGCCGCCTGCGATTTTCCAAGCCTCAATAGGACCTGAGAATCAGTAGAGGGGGAGGAAGTCTAAAAGGTCATTTCTCGACCTAGGAGCTTTTCACACAATGGTGGCAGCTTCCTCTTCTGGTAGAGGATGGTCCATACATGAGCATGGAAAATCAGGGAGATACAGAGAGGCCTTGACCTCAAAGACAGGTCTAGGGACCTGATGGTATGCTAGCATGGTGGTAGCTAGATCACTCGTGCAACATACTATGTACATGTGCATATGTGGGACTGCACCCTCCAGTGGGCTACCAGCGGCGCAAGGGAATGGATCATATCAACCTGATCACATGCAAATGATGCAACAGAATTCTACAATGGACTCACTGTGACTAGATGTGAAACGACTACTGGAGGGGGTCGCCGACTTGTGGTAAAAATGATGCAAAAGAAAAAAGAAAAAATTGTACTACACATCACTTAAAGAGGTGATGTTAAAGCAAAAGTGGCTTGGAATTTGAGAGGATCAACTATCATTCCTTTGTCAGAAACGATGAACCCCAGGAGATGGCCTGTTGGGGCACAGTACACACACTTGAAAGGGTTCAAATGGATTTTGTACTTGCGACATCACAAGAAGGTTTTCCGCAATTCATCTATGTGTTGTGCTTGCTTCTGTGACCGAGCAATGAGGTTGTCCAGATAAACCAACATGATGTGAATGAGGTCACGGAAGCAATATGTCATGGCACACTGGAAGGTGGCTCCAGCATTTTTTAAACCAAAGGGAATTAATTGGTATGAGAATGTGCCCCAAGGGGTGGTGAATGTGGTTTTGTATTGATCTTCCTTCCGGATCTAAATTTGGTTGTATCCAAAAAAAATCCCCATGAAGGAAAAGACCTCATGTTTGACACATGCGTCAATTTTTTGTTCAATGAATGGTGTTGGGAAATTATCTTTGGGACAAGCCAGATTCAAATCCTGAAAGTCCATGTAAACCTAGATGATGCCCTGTTTTTTATTCACGAAAATAGGGTTGGAAACCCAAGTGTTGTAAGCTATGGTGTAGATGAAACTGGTTGTGCATAGTTTCTTGACTTTTGCCTTGACCATAGCAGTTTTGGAAGGATGGATGGGTCTCTTCTTTTGGTGGACAGGCACCACATATTTCCATGTGTCGATGTGGTGCTCCACAATTGAATATGGAACCAAGCCTGGCTTCTTGGTGTATGACCACGCGAAGATGTCCCGAAATTCTTGAAAAGGTGCTTTGTAAGAAGCGACTTTCTCAGAAGGGTAGGATGCCCCCCGCGTGATCTCTTCAAAAATATCAGGATTGGTTGAGATGTTAATCTTGATGGTAGGTGAGATATTGTCCATGTTCCCCTCTTTAAAAGCATCTAGTGCCTGAATGGGGTTTTTGAACTAGTTGAATTTCCCGTGGATGAAATATTTGGTCTCAACTGAAAACTGGTCAAATGACAACACAGGTTCTTTGAGGATGAAGAACGAGCGGTGGTACATATTATCCCATGGGTATTCAGGAGCAGTTAAAGCTTCAAGTATCTCCTTGTTGTTACTGAAACAATGATTGAATAGGACCATGAGATGATCGATGGTTGCGGAAGTGGAAAGGTCGTTGGAGCTAGATATCATGTAAATGGTCATGGCACATGAGGAAGGAGTTGGGGGTGGATTCCCTCAATGATGGTGATCTCAAATTCAAGGGAGTGTTTCTGAATATTACATAGAGTAGTCCAGAACTCAGCCAACTCTTGGTAGTGGTAAGAATAATGTCCATACAAACCGCAAAGGCCGCATGTCTGGTTTTTCCTCAATGACTTGTTCTTGGCCTTTGGCATACTCAAAAGGTCGACCACCTGGGATTTTTCTATCGTATCCATGGCATCTAAGTGTGCATGAAGGAAGGGGATCTCAGGATAGTTTTTGGTTGTGTGAACATGTACGTCACACACAGTGCATGGTGGGATATGTTGAGTTTCAATAGCTACTTTGGCATTTTTTCCCTATCCCTCTTTGGGTGGGCCGGGGGTGGTGCCGGGGAAAAAGTGGTTTCTATGGGCTGGGAGGGGGGAGTGTGTCAACCGCAATGGGATGAACAGGATTCAACATGACTTGGGGCATTGGAGGTGGAGCTGGTGGATTGAGGTACCACACAGGGATCCCCAATATAATATTAGGTAAGCATTAGAGGAAATTTCAATTTAAAATGGGCCTTCAAAAAATAATACAAACTCCATGTCATCATGTATTAGCCAATCAAAATGCTTTAAAATTCAAAAAGGAAGCATCTTGTTATCACCTGCCTTGTAGTTCCCTATGTGAGGTGGATCCAGGATGGATGGTAGAGGGGAAAGAAACTAAGGGGTGGAACCACGACTGCCTAGACTCCTAAATGGATGGTTGTCATGCCAATCAAGGAATCCTTCACTTTATGTTATCCTAGTCCAAGGAAACAACGGGGGAGACCCAAATATACTCTAGACATGAGAGATTAGACCTAGACACCAGAATAGATCAAATGGGGCTTCAAGGTACGTAAGGTGCAAGGTGAATGGAAACCCTAGCTCTAGGGTTTAAGTACTAGCAACTGATGGGGATGACCACTGTCTTGGGAAACGTAACTATGACAGGGTGAGCAAAGAAGTACCAAGGAAACAGAATCAGTGAAAGATAGGTAACTTGAGTTATCAATAAATGTTGGCAAAGAGAATGGGAGTAAGCTCAAGTTAGGGCTAGCGCTAGAGATAGATATTAGTGCCTTTAATGCATTGGGAAATGGATTCAGCATCAACACAATGTTTCAGTGAACCCACCTGGGATATACCCTGATCTATGGATTGTCACACCCCGGTTTTGACCCCATTTGCATGATGTATATAATGTAATTAATTGTGGTGAGGAGCTAAAGGAAAAAGCCCCACCATCGATTTGGTTTTGTATGTTTTGGCAATGGGGATAGTTGTCGATGGTATATCATGCTATCCGGCACATTATAGTTTGGCATCATGTAAACACGCACATCAATCAAAATAAACCACAACCAGCTACGGTAGTGCAACGTTAAAATGAAAAGGGAATGATTCCAAAGGATAAGGGTGTGGGGGATGTCAAACCTTGGTCTATGGGGGGGGAATCCTTGTTTTATTTGCCATCTTCCCTTGTCTCATCCAACCTCTTTAATGTTTTGTGGAGTAGTTGAGGTATTTATTGTTGAGTAGTGGTGGTTGTGGCAGGACTGTCAGTCCTTTCCCACATGCCCACTCCACCCACGGATTCTTCCTCTTCACGTCGCTGGGGCAGAGGGGCGACCTTCCATTCTCTCCACGACTCCACTTTTTCCCTGGTCAGTTCACTCTCACGCAGGGGACACACTACTACATTTCGATCCAAAATCTGACGAAAAATTCTGACGGCGCATGGATTTCCTTTTTTAAACCTACCAAAAATCACAAAGATAAAAAAAAAAATTGAAAATGTGGCCATAAGCGTCGCTTAAGCGACGGATAGACTCATAAACGTCGCTTAAGCAACGGTGCCTTGAGTGAGTGGCTATGGGTGTGTTTTGTAATGTGTATTCTAATATTACAAAGATCCACTCCATCTCATCTCTCCACACAAGAAAAGACATATAAGTCGATGATTAAAAGGGTTGGTAAGCTATGGAAGGGAGCTAGTGGAAAGGCTTTTTCCAAGTGGATAGAGTGTTGTTACCTAGGTTTAAACGGTTCAGGGAGTGAGAGAATGCACTAGAAAATGGGAGGGATATGTGCTAGAAAGTGGGAGTGTGGGGTGCCAAAGGGGGCTAGTAGGAGGGAAGCAACAAGAAAGGGGAAAAGGATTTAGTTGGGGATGGTGTGAGTGCCATAAAAGATACACTAAGAGAGGGAAAAACATATGTATGGTGGGATAAGGGGAGAAGGATTTAGTTGGGGATGGTGTGAGTGCCATAAAAGATACACTAATAGAGGGAAAAACATATGTATGGTGGGATAAGTCATGATAGTAATTAGATATGATGGTATGATAGTAATTATGATGGTATGATAGTAATTATGATGGTATGATAGTAATTAGATAGGATGGTATATAGTTGGATTTTTTCACTCTTAACAAGTGATAACTTCACTAACTCTTTCGAATTTAGATGAAAATAATTGAAAAAAAAGGCCTATTAAATATTCAAATAAAAAATGTATAATGGAAGATAAAAGCATAAGTTGTCAGCAATGGGATCCAATTTCAACATGGTGTTAGGTAATTTACAAAACGACGGAAACCAAACATCATCCCTGATGCAAAAGCTCTAATTACATCACTATGAGTCATATTGCTCAGTCTTCCTTAAGAATTTTGGCCATTAACAACCTTTACCATTATTGACAATTATGTAGGCACTTTCATCTCCATGGCTTCAAAAACTAATCATTATACTTCCATTTCATATACAAGGTTTGCATTTATGCATATTTGAGCATAGTCTTCTTGACCACATTGTGTTTGCATGTGACCATTAAAGTTGGACTACAAACTTGTTGTTTTTTAATGAATACATTTCTTTGAGCATGGTGAAGGGCGAAATTATGGCGCCAAACTTGCATCACATTATGGCGCCAATCTCTACTTCATTTCCAATAGTCTTGTTGGGGAAGGGCGAAATTCTATGTTTCCGAATTTCGATCGACTTTTTCTGTTGCAGATCGAGATCGGCGTGTAGTTTTTGTTACAGTTTGTGAAAAGCTGGTTTCCAAGATCTCGAATCGAGTATCTTCAAGGGTATTTTATTCAGGGTTGGGGGCGAATCCGAAATCAACCCAGGGCCAAATGGGTTTTTCGATGGCGGGCAGATCCATACAGATGAGTATAGCTAGTGTCTTGTTTATTGTTATTTTGTCATTTGCTAATGTCTGTAATGGGTTTTATTTACCTGGAAGCTATTTGCACACATACCCTAAAGGTGGATAATTGACTATGAAGGTGAACTCTCTGACATCAATAGAGACTGAGCTGCCCTTTAGCTATTACAGTCTACCCTACTCACATGTGGAGAGAACGTGTGGAGTCGACATGCATTGGGGAACCCTGGCATTGAATCTGTCTGAGCATTTCGATTTCATCTGCAAATTAAATCGTTCAGCAACCCTTGTGGAGGATAAACTATGCGATCTGTAAGTTGAATGCCTTAATCATTGTTAACACGGATCTGTTCTTGCCATTATTTTTACCAAATCGTTGGAGGTTTGTTGGTTAATAGTGTAGAGATGAAGTATTTAATCTTGTGGTTGCCAGTATAGCCATGAATATTCAGTTCTGGATGAAGCAATAAAATTGCTGATGATATGCATTTAGATATTCGTTCA
>LPNX010996803.1:0-101489 GCA_001517045.1 Pseudotsuga menziesii | reverse complement strand
GTGTGTATTTGCTTAAAGTAATTTGTGAATGCTGGAATAGTTAATTCCCTGCCCAAGAATGGACATGAATGAGCTTGTGTGCCTGTTGGGAAGGCATGAAAATATGGAAGTCTCCTTGATGAGGCTTGGACTGTCATGCCAATTGGGTAATTAACTAACTGATTTTAATGTTTATATTATGCTTGGTCTGACAGAATTTTAATGGTGCATTTCACAGGTGAGAAAAGTGAAAACCGGTGGTGCACATTGATCATGGCAACAGATCAAAAGTTGTTGGACTTGGCTGGAAGTATCCTTCAAACGATTGCAAAGACCCAAGAAAATCTTGGAGAGATGCTCAAGATACAGAAGAGGCAGAATGAAATGAACCACCAGATTTTGCAAGACTCTATTGGTTTGCAAAGGGAGGTGAAAATCCTTCTGGGAGCAATCGGCAAAGGAAAGGAAGGTGGATCAGCGATGGGACATTCGTCCAAGTGACCCATTAAGAAACGGTCTAGGCATGAAGACTCAAAGGAAATTGAGCAGGTAAAGATGAAGCAGCCAGTGAAATGTTGGGGATGCGGAGGACATCATTTACGTCGGGACTGCCCAATGAGGGAACATGATGAGGGCAATAGCCATAGAGTTCCTAGAATTCGGGATAAGCTGGAAGCTGAGAACCAGTAGGACAAGTCTATGGAAGCCAAGGGGCTTGGTCTTGCACGTTCATAGTGAATAATTGAACATGGGACAGATCTGCAAAATTTTGAAATTTTGATGTGCAATTGTATATGTATTGTATATGTATTCCTATGTATTGGAACACCGAGGACGGTGTTATTCCAAGGGCGAGGGGAATGTCACACCCCGGTTTTGACCCCGTTTGCATCATGTATATAATGTAATTAATCATGGTGAGGAGCTAAAGGAAAAAGCCCCACCATCGATTTGGTTGTGTATGTTTCGGCAATGGGGATAGTTGCCGATGGTATATCATGCTATCCGGCACATTATAGTTCGGCATCATGTAAACACGCACATCAATTAAAATAAACCACAACCAGCTACGAAAATGCAACGTTAAAATGAAAAGGGCATGATTCCAAAGGATAAGGGTGTGGGGGATGTCAAACCTTGGTCTATGGGGGGACAATCCTTGTTTGATTTTCCATCTTCCCTTGTCTCATCCAACCTCTTTAATGTTTTGTGGAGTAGTTGAGGTAGTTATTGCTGAGTAGTGGTGGTTGTGGCAGGACTATCAGTCCTTTCCCATGTGCCCACTCCACCTGCAGATTCTTCCTCTTCACGTCGCTGGGGTAGAGGGGCGACCTTCCATTCTCTCCACGACTCCACTTTTTCCCTAGTCGGTTCACTCTCACGCAGTGGATAGTTTTGCTATGTTCTCCCTTCCCTCACCGATTGCTAGTCTGTGGATGCGTTCCCCTTACGATTCACGCAGAGTCGATTATCAGTTCATCCGCGCGCATAAGCGGAGCTGTTCACTCTCACGCAGGGACGTGCAGGAGGAGGGGGCCAGTTCATCTTCCTCGCGCAGGGCTGAGTGAAGGGGGTGTGGGGTTTCTGTTGTCTATGTGAATAATTGTGGTTTTCAGCCACGATTCTACCTTGCTGTTGGTTTAACCCGTGATTCAGGCTTGCTGTTGGTTTCACCCACGTTTAGGGTTGTTTTTGTTCTTTCACGATTTTTGGATGCTGTAGAGAGTCTGATTTTCCTTCTTCCATTTCAGACTGTGCATGTGTTTCCTTCTTCCATTTTTGGACTATGTTTTTCCCCTTGCGCACAGGTTGAAATTTGTTCTTCCCCATTTTTCTGTCGGTGTAACTTTCTTCAGCGTCTGCATTAAGGAGTTGTGTGTGTGGGTTCTTGGATGTTGGACGACTGCTAATTTCCACATCCGTTGGCTAAGTTTCCCATGTCTATGCTGGGATTTTTCCCTCTCCTCCATTTTGGGACTTTGGATTGTTGCCATCATTCATTTTGATTTTGTGGCTGTTTATGTACCCTGGTTTTGGGTCACTGTTGAGTTGTTTTGGCCAGGCTAGGGACAAGAACAACTTTGAGTTGTCTTGTGGCTTTAGCTGTGTTTTGCCTTTGTTGGGATTGTCATCTGGTTGTCTTCACAGAGCTGTGAAGGTATTGTTTTGTTGTGGTATGCAGTGGTTGGTCTTCGGATTGTTGAGAGTGGGATTAGAGGCTGTGTATGCATGAGAAGACTAGTGTTGAGGCCACTAGCTTGGCATTTATCCTGTCCTAACTCCTGGATGGCTTGATAAACCCAACTGTGTTGGCTTGGCTGTGTTTTTTGTATCCTTAGCTATGTGTAAGCTTGCTTGTTCCCTTATTCCTTGGAGAATCATGCCCAGCTTGGGGGTGGAAGCGCTGCTAAGAGATTAAGGAGCACGCTGGCCTATGGTTGGGTGGAACGTTGCAGCGACGTAGCTGGTTGCGGAATGAGTTCTTCATAAGATAAGTGATTCTTGCTCATTTTACTTCTACAACCATATTTTTTGTTAATGATTATGATGAACATGTTGAATGAATGTTGTATGAATGTGTGTTGTTTCCGCTGCATATGATAAACAATTGCATCTGTGCATGTTCTAGTTCAAATCATTTTATTTTGGCATTCTGTTTTAGCATTTTATGGTTTCACATATTCATGGGGCTGGTTTCCTAGATGGTTAACGCCATGGTTGTGTCCTCTTCATCATTCGGAGGGTCGGGGATGTGACATGGATCTTGAAAAGGATTTATCCCGGAAGACTCAAGTTACAGAGGATCCAGCAAGAGGAGGGCTAGTGCTAGGGATTGGAGAAGCAGATCTGCAGATCTGGAGCCATGAGGAGGCTATCAACTCAGCATTGAAGGAGAAATGAGATCAGGTTAGCTTGATCTACAATCCCAAGTAAAAAAAAATTTAGAAAAAATATCAAATCTGGAAAAGTCAAAATCTGATGAGGGGGGCTAGGGGGGTGAAAACTTGTTTTTCAGATCTAGGGAAACCTAAACAAAACCAGCTCAGTGTTAGGGGTGCTCTAGAAATCTCAAGCCCTAATCTATCATTCTTTCCTGTCATATTTCAGAAAGAGTCACTTCCGGAAAAGTCCAGTTTTTAGTGAGGGCGCTAGGGCTGTTTCAGTCAAAAAAATAGATCTAGGTCAAAATGCCATGAATTTGGATAATTTTGAGAGTGATTTGGATTATGTGGGACTCTATCTATCCATCTATGTAGTCAGAATTCAAAAAAATTCAAAAACCTAGCAGCTCAAATTTTCAGTGGGGGTTTACACAGTTTTCTGGCTAAAAATTAGATCTAGGTCAAACTATATGGAATTTCACCAGTGTTGCAATATATTTAGTGAAGGGGAGTCCCAATCTATGAAACTCAGAAATGGTTTGGCCAAAGACCGGACAATTCCTAGATTTAGTGCTTTTTAGGGTTTTTAGTGTTTTACGAGTTTTTTCAGAAAAAATTGAAGTAAGGCAAGGTACAATGGAATAAGATCTGAAGAGAAGAGACTTACCTATTAGATATTACCTATAAATTCTTGTATAATTCTTTAGCAGTGATGATCTTTGATATCCCGATCAATTCTGGAAGATCCAAATGATTTCTATGAAGGATGTAAGCCACAAGCCACCAATGCACCCCCTATCCTGCATGAGCAAACGTCAACAATATCAGATTTTCCATTACAAGATAAAGAAACCAAATCCTACAAGAAATTAAAATGAAGAAATCATAGATCACAATGAAACTAATGAAAACCCCCTGATCCAAGACGAAGAGAAACAAGCGAGTTGAGGTCCCCCTGCAAAAACGCTCCAGCCAAAACGCCCTCCTGTGGGAAAAACAATGATAGTAGAAAAATATAGATCTCACATGAATTTCCACAATGCTAGGAAGCAGAAGAATAGCCAATCACCATTTGAGAACATCAAATGCAAAGCAGATCCAGAAAATTTCCACAAAAATGTCTTTCTATTATTCAGATCCAAGAGCCAAAGACCCTTTACAAATGAGAAGCTCTCTCCTTTAAATAGAAATGAGAGAACCACAATCATAACCAAATCCTAACCACTTTCAAAATGAGTGGCTAATATTAAAAGATAAAATGTTCTAATCAATGGTTGAGATGAGCTCAACATACATTACATGGATCAATATAACCATAAAGCACCAAAGTGGACTAAATCACACATAAAGAGGTTACCCCACTCAACAAGAAATAAATGAAGCACATAGTGGGTCCAAGAAGTGTTGACTAACTCCCTTTGTGTGTCCCCATGGCACAATAAAATAATATAATATTTTAATTCTTTGACTTTGTGCCTCCTTGAGGAAATCACGAGCCTCCCAAAAGCTCTAGAAAATAATATAAAAATGCCCAAAAATAAGTGTGGGCCCAATCAGGCACTACAACTACTGGAGAAGGTGTGGAGGAAATCACTCTCATCATTATGACTCATCCCATGTCATTTCCTTGCCTCAGTAGCCCAAATCGATTTCTTCAATAGCCATTTAATCATTTTTTAATCTGCCTCAGGAAACATGATCCTGCCAAAACAGCCTCCTAGGGTTCCTATATTGTCAAACTGATCCCACCGAGCTCTCTAGGATGGGGGTACTATGGTACAAACAAGTGGCTGCACCCCCTATTCCCATAAAACGCCCTAGGAGATCCAACTAAAACATCTCCCTGCTCAGACATATCAACCTGTGAAGAAAAACTGCATCAAAAAGGCAGAATGAGCCTGATCATATCTGCAAGTGCCCGAAACTAGAAATAAACTATCTCATTAGACTCAAAGAGTCCAAATCCATCTAAGGTGTATACTCATACCCCTCACAGGTCTCTATCTAATCATCAACCATATCCAATAAACAATATAACCATCTGTAAATGATCAGGCACCAATAATAACTCATACTGTCATCCATCTACTGCAAGTGTTAAAATGCTAAGACATGCTCTACAACTCATTCAAGCAACAATCACAACAATTAGTAGTCATTTCACTAGCGGTACATCAACCAATACATATATAAGGATTTATTTATTATTATTCAAACTAGACTTTCAGGACTATAGTCATTTCATAGTTGTAGCCAATTTGCTAGTGAAGGGTGAAGGATGACTTCCTACTTAACATCACGACACTTTGGATATGGAAAGGGAATAATCACTATAACCAATGCTGGACAAACAACAACACAAGGAATGGCAGTGCCTCACAAATGGTTGAGTTGTTGAGAGAGTGCTTATTCAACTTAGGCATCATGTCTACATCAAGTTAGATCCAAGTTCATTAGGACCATCAATTTTATTTCCATGGCCTTTTTGGCCTATATGACCCTTTGGGACTTCACCAGTGCTTAAAAGCACAACTAATCGCAGCTTTCATCCGGGACATATTTATATTTATAAGGTCAGCAATATTTGGATATAGCATATTTTTAACCATTGCTTTTTTGGACCTTTTCTTATACCCTTCAAGGGGTATTTTAGCATTTCATTTCGCTTTCCCTTTTTCACATATGTTAAGAAACATATTTTTAGCATTTTAATTTTCCATGGGCACATATATAATATTTCCAATGCAGGTAGTACATGAGCTTTCAGTTTTAGCCAACAACATCTCAAGTGACCAGGGGGAGTTCTGCACAGCACCAAACATCGAGACAACTGAACATAATGATTTAGGCATACAATCCAACTCACCAAAGGCAAGTTCTGTCACCAACTCAGAGCCGAGACACAATATAAACAAGGAGGCTTGTCCAACAAAGGTTCTAGTGGGGGAAAAGGTCCTCCATGCATTAAGTCAAGAAGTCAGTCGGGTTGAAAACAAAACTGGAAGGTAATGGATGGGTGGAGATAGTGAATGATGAAGCCAACACTAGCAAGCCAAAACAATGGTGGGAATGACTACCTCTATTCTCCATAAGGAGGGTAAAACCAATGACTATATATCAAGAACTTCCAAGTCTAAGTAGGGACATCAATACATAATAGAAGATACATCCAAGTCCATATAATTATGACCGCCAGATCATGACACCACACGTTAATACATGTCACAAAAATGAGTATAAGAGCAATGATAACCATAACACAATATAAAAATATTAGTCATAATCATGCAATATAATCCATATGAAACACCATCTGTCCAATGAGAAAGCACTTATATAAAACTGGGCATCAATAACTGCTCTGTAGTGACTAAATGGCTACATTGGTCCTCAAATCTGAGTGTCCTGAGACTCAGTCCTGACATGGGAGAGTACAATAATCCACAAATACAATAATGATCCGTCAAAACTTCTCATCTCAGCATCTTATATGTAAGAGATCTGCTTGAAAAAATGTACTGTGTCTGAAAAATAGAATATGGTAGCTTGGCTACTATATATGTGATAATATCTGGCTCCAGCTGGGACAAGTGCTCTGCTGAAAAGCCTCACTTGAGAACCTCGGAATCTCTGGCCCTCGCACTCTGTTTCTCACATCCTCGATCAATCCATCCAGCTCTGCAACTGCTACCAAGAATGTCCCTGACTACCTGCAGCATGTCCAGAGCTATACCAAACTCACAGACCGGTTGTCAGAACAATATGTGGATAATATATAAAATACTAAAAAAATAAAAATGCATGAAACTGAAAAGCAGAAAATAAATCTAATATATAACCATAACGTTTGATAAAATTTTGATTTATTATTTTGCAGGATAACAAAATTACACTAAGAGCTTCAAAGGTGAGCTTCAAACAACAAAACAATATTCTATACTACTGCCAGAAAGGCTTATTCAAGTCCTACCTACCCTACTCTAACCAATCTAGACAAGTGTTAGGTAAAATCATAAATCCAATGTAACCACTTGCTAAACGAATCTATTGAGCTTTCTTTACATTTAATGATACAACAAATCAACGATGTCTTGTAAGTAATGTGAATGAAAGTTGAAGCCATTATAACTTGTTTAAAAATATAAGAAAGATATGGATAAAGAGAAAGGAAATCATGCCAGGGATGAGGTCAACTGTTGCAAACTTCTTCCACCCATAGATCGGTAGGATCATGAAAGGTATGCAAGTTTGTTCTTGATCGAAGAAGACAATATGATTCATGACTTGGACACTCCAAACAGTTCTTTGTTTTCTCCTCTACCCTACTAGGACTTTCAATTCTATTCACTCCAGGATAAATGGGAGAATCAAATGGGGACAAGTTGTAATGTAATGAAGCTGTGAATGAGATCAAGCCTAGTTGTTGTTTAAAAATGGAGAAAATATGAAATTGATCTTATGCACCTTCGCCATCCATCCATAATATAGATTTACAAATTGAAAAAATTTATTGATTACGGATGACTGAGAAGAGACATGAAGTGCATTTTTCCCACTTAAGTGATAATGCTTAAACTCCTGATTCAAAATTTTGAAAGTAACAACTTGATTAAATGACAAACCCATACAAGAAGACTTGAAGAGTTGGGATAGGAGGGTGGATTGAAAATCTTCTCCCAGACTTGAAATAATTTATCTCAGAATTTGATGAGAGGAAAGAGCATTTAAATTAATTCCAGGAGTGATTTCCAGATTCAAAACAAGGTCAGTACCCACACATTGAACCAACATATTCTGATTAAGGATTGGATTAAGAATTCTATCGATACTATCAGGACAAGGGTCCTCATTGCAATGTTCTTGATCAAGTTCCTTTATAATCATATCATTATGCGATTGTTCTTCTTTAAGCTCTAGATAAGGAAAAACATCAATAAGCTCGGTTTTAGTTTCCTTATCACTCTTACAGGCATGCTCTTCAATCACAATATGACCACAAGATTTCTCTTTATTAATTTCAACCTTTTCTTCTTATGCAGTGATATGATCAAGGTCTGAATCTAGATTCGATAGGTTGGAAACTGACTTAAATTATCATCAATTAAGCAATGACTGTGGAGTTACTCTTTCAAAAACTCTTGAATGACCTCACCAATGGAAGGCTCAACTAAAGATGTTTCTTGATAGTGATCATTTTGTTCTCCTTCTTTATTTGTGCCTTCCTAAGATAATGACGACAAGATTTTAATAAGTTCCTCTTCTATATAAATATCAAGGTCATAATCCTGAAAGGTCTAGATTTGATCATCATCACTCTCTTGCATCGAAGAGTCATTCAAAGGCATGTCCACTATTGGATTGGGAGAGGAGGAATCAGTTTGATGAGGAAAATCGTTAGTTATCTCATTATGGTTATCCTGAACATCTTCATCGGATTGATCCTCAACAACACAATCATTATTTGGATGTATGGATTCATCAATGCTTGTACCCCATTCTTTCCTTAATAAATTGGTAAACATGTTGTATCCAGTGATGGATCCTGGTGCTAACGTGGATAACCAATAATCGGTGTTACCTCCTAAGGATTCACAAAGGGCTTGCATATAGACATCTTCATGTTTTGTGCCCATGGATTCCATATAACACCAACAAGCATCTGAGTGTCTTTCAATTGATTCAGTTGAATTTGCAAAGAAACGAGGCAACCCTTTAATATATCTTTTTGGCATAGGATGAGGTGCCTCATAGATTTTAGAGAAATCCAGACAAGATAGAAGTTGCCTTTTCAGCTTGGTTGGATTTTCCTTGATTTCATTAAAAAATTGGATGAATAAATTTTATTTCATTGTGATTTATGGCACATTCTAAAACTCAAGATTAATACGTTGGGTAAGATCCTCGGTGGAGTCGTGGGGTGGAGTCGCCAGATGAACCACACAAGTAATTCACCAATAATAGATATGTTGTAGGGAAAGGTGAGGTATGTTAAACCAAGGTAGGCCTATACTTCCATGGAAATGGTGCCAAAATGTTATCACCCACCTTGTAGTTTCCTGTGTGAGGTGGATCTAGGATGGATGTTAGAGGGGCAAGCAACTAAGGGGTGGAACCACGATTGCCTAGACTCCCAAATGGATGGTTGTCACACCAATCAAGGAAGCCTTCACGTTATGTTATCCTAGTCCAAGACAACAATAGGGGAGACCTGGATCTGCTCCCGATAGGAGAGATCAAACCTAGACACCAAAATAGATCAAATGGGGCTTCAAGGTACGTAAGATGTAAGGTGAATGGAAACCCTAGCTCTAGGGTTTAAGTACTAGCAGCTGATGGGGATGACCACTGTCTTGGGAAATGTAACTATGATAGGGTGAGCAAAGATAGAGTTGGGATTTTATAGTACCAAGGAAACAAACTCAGTGAAAGATAGGTAACTTTAGTTATCAATAAATGTTGGCAAAGAGAATGGGAGTAAGCTCAAGTTAGGGCTAGCGCTGGAGATAGAGATTAGTGCCTTTAATGCATTGGGAAATGGAGTCAGCATCAACACAACGTTTCAATGAACCCACCTGGGATATACCCCGATATATGGACCTAGAAAAGGATTTGGCCCAGAAGACTCAGGTTACAGAAGATCCGGCAGGAGGAGCGCTAGCGCTAGGGCTTGGAGAGGTAGATCTGCAGATCTGGAGCCACCAGGAGGCTATCAACTCAACTGTTATAGATGATTTTACCACACATGGTTAATCACACTTTAATGGCCTTCCCTATCCCTCTACAGACTCCTTAGACCCAATGGACCTTTTTTGTTCCTTTGATGTTTCCAAGATCATCCCTAAAAACATGCAAAAATTGCCATACGCGACTTTTAATCCCTTTCTTGCATATATACGCATATTTGACCCCTAAAACCGCGTACATCAAGATGTGTGCAAAAGGCCAAATTCTTTTGGAGTTTTCCTTGATGTGGATTCGACTCACTTGTCTCCTGGCCTTCCATATGCCTTGAGATCGCTTAGATTTGACCTTTCATTACCCCATTGAAGAGCTATATAAGGAACCCTTTGGATACATTGAAGGCATATGAGAAATTGAGAGCAAATAACCTATAGTCCATTGTTGTCAGAGCTTATACTTGTGTCTACATCCCTTTGTCCCTTGGAGCACTTTTGTGTTCTTCCCAAGATTGTCTTTTGCTTGTGAGCTTGCTATCAAGATATGGAGGATTGAAGTGGTGGAGGCCCAAGTGGGGGACTCAGTTTCTCCAATTCACAGATGTGCCGACAGAGGTTGTATCTATTGTAATCTCTGTTTTATATTAATAGAAATATCTTTTCCTGGCCAATAATGTGTATTTGAATGAATATTTGATCCATGGATGATTTCAAATGCTTATATGTTATTGATTATATATGCTAGAATAGAGCTAACACAATTATATATAGTATGCTTGTCTTATTTATTGAATGTTGAGGAAGCAATTTATCAATTCAAGCTAGAGTTGGAAAGCTCAACGGGGATCTACATCAACCATCCAGAATAAGGTATGAATCAACATCCTTTAGTGTTAGTTATTTGGTTTCTCTTGCATATAGGAAAGGATTGATTTCTGGAGTCAAGCTGTCTGTTGTGGTACCCCAAGCCATAGGAATTTCTCTCCGTAACAGAATTGGTGACTCTACTGGGGAGTTCCTAGTAGTTTTCCTTTGGGGTTTTTTATCGGCATTCAATGTTCTTGAATTGCTCTGATTTCTCTATTTCTGAGGCGGGTCTGGGGGTATGTTTGCCTGGTAGTGTCTGATTGGTGTGAATTTTGTCTCAACTTATCTGTTTACCTTCATTTTTATACATATTTCTTCCTGTATGCAAGTTTTTAACTCATAGTCATGTATAAACGCGGTTTTTACTGCTATAGCCATGTACATACACGGGTTTCCTGCGAAAAGTCACGTATGCCCTAAGTTTTTCCTTTTAGAGGAAGATTGATTCTTGCTGGGTGAATTTTGATGATTGCTGAGTCTCCTTTGATACTGCTAGAGTCTGTATACACCTCTGTTTCTGACCAGAGACACCTTTTTTTAGGGTAAATTTTTTTTTTAAAGATGTTCTTGTCATTGCATTTTTTATTTTTTGTTTTGGGATTAGTGCATTAGATTTCTTTTACCTTGTTACTTTGTGTGAGTGCTGCTTGATTGTGCTTGTAGAGTCAGGGGGTGTTAGAATCATTCTTTTGCTTTACTATCTCATTTTTATTCAAAAAATCCAAAAATATTTGCTTCTTTGCATCATTATGCATTGCACTTTGCACTTTGCATGGTACTTGCACTAGGTTTGCTTAGAGAAGTATTAGTCAGGATTTCATATAGGAATGACTGCATTTTTCATTTGAAGAAAATTTTGCATTTCACGTAGTAGCATGCCCTATTTTTCATTTGACACAATGCATTTGCATTGATTGTTAGTTGTGCATTTTACTTCATGTTGTGTCATAACACCATTGGTTGCATAGTCATCTACCTTTTTTAAGTAATAAAGCCAAATAAAATCAACGCTTAATTAAAATGGATTACACTATTTTCTTTGATAGGGTATACCAACAAGATTAGGTTTTAGGGTCTTGGAATAGTTCATTGTGAGTAAATTCTCCAAGACCACTAAACAACAACATGTATGTGTATGTCCAGGTGAGAGTGTGAAATTCCTTGGTATAATTAGTGTTTCTCAGGATCCTCCTCTTACAAGGGAGTTAAGCACGAGGCAGTGTGAGCAGTTATTGATTGGGATGACCCCTAGTCATAACTGAGTAGCACCGGAGATATTTCTAGGATTGTATTCATATCTAGGGGCTCTTTTGAGAGTTTCTGGATTTGCTAACCTGCCCATACGGTCAATCATTCCTACGACTGTCTACCTAAGCATTGATTATATTGAGGTGACCTTAGTTAACTTACCTAGGTTATTGAGGGAGTACTTTACAGGGGTTATTCTGCAGGTGTCCCAGCCAGGTTGGGGTCAGACAGCATAGTCGCTATACACGTTGAAACTGAGGGCCACAATAATTGGTTATGAACCTCTGCTTGTTGTGTATGGGAGTCTCAAGCCTCTCCTAGGCAAGACATACCTACTTCATTCGGGAGCTCACATATACTACCCTTGTTTGCTTGTGATTGGCTTTAGATTATATTGGTGTATGCTCTGTGTACGTTAGCTTTCTTAGGGTTTGCGTAATTAGAGAGTCTTTTTCATTTTTTGAGTCATTTTGAATTCGGGTGCAGCACCTCGCCGTTCTCATCATTTAGCAGGACTTCCACCTTCTACATTTCCTCCTCCTTTGGGAGAGAGAAATAGACGGTCCAAGCGAACTACTTCTCACATTGATTCACACATAATGGGAGATCATGAAGATGAAATTCCTGAGTTGTCTTCTCCACCTCACGAGGTTGGGGAAGAGGATCCTATGCCTATATATGATCCTTCACCTGACATACCTACACACTGTTGGTATGATCCTTCACATGATATACCTACTCACTCTAGGTATGATCCCTCGTACACAAGTCATCGGTATTGGATGTCGGGCAACGAGACTCATCATGAACCTGCGAGCACTAGTTATGTTAGTTATGGAATGTCTGGTATCCCTGCACATGATCTGGCATTTCATGTCGAGTCATATTTTGAGCCTAACACTATGCCTGGGGTTATTCCTATTCCTTACCATGTGGAGAGGTTTGGGAGCACGAATCACATTGCACCTTCCATCCCGGTGGTGGAAGCTACATCACATGTTTGTCGTAGACCTAGTGTTAGTAGTCCTATTAGGATACCAGAACCAAGACGAGTGACTGTAGGGAACACCACTTACATAGTTTCACATGTACCTTCGTCCTCTATTCCTAGTTCTTCGAATGTTATTCCTCCCCCACATTCACATGGTCCTTCGGGCTGGAATGTTGCTACGAGTCATGTGCATACTGCTGCTACTCACGTAGTTGTGTCTCAAATTCAAGTACCTCCTGTTGTTTTGGGAGGTCGTATTCCTACTTCTGGAGGTCATATTCCTATTTCCAGAACATCTATTCCTACCTATGGAGTATCTCATGGGACATCTCATGGGACTTCATATGGACCATATTATGGACCATAGTATGCGCAGAGTTATTCACCGTATGGGTACGGGTATCAACAACTCGCTTACTCTCTGAATTATGGCTTTGTACCCCCACATAGTCAAGGGACACCACATTATGGTGCTTCCATGCCACCCTGCATGGGTCAAATGGGAGGAGGATACTATGGCCATGGCCATGGTGGTTACAGTAATCAGTCCTATGTGAACCAAAATTATCAGGGAGTGCCTCATCAACCTGCTCAACCTAGGATCCCTTTCCTCGCAATGTTAAATTGACCTGTCGAGACTAACAAACGATCTGGTATCTTATTACTCGACTTGTTCGGTTGTCCCTACGAAGCTTCCCTCAGACATTCTCAAGTTCAAGGGAAAACCAGGAGAAGATCCGAGTGAACATGTTACTACATTTCAGCTATGGTGCTATTCTAATTCCTTACACAAAGATTCAATCCATTTAAGTCTATTTCAACACACCCTCATCGGGCCTGCCATGAAATGGTACATAGAGCTACCTAGGGGGGATTCACTTTGTTCGACGACCTAGCCATGAATTTTCTCAACCACTTCCAGCTACCAGTGCGTTATGACATTGGTATGGAACTCTTGTCGAAATTTTGGTAAGACAAAGCCACGCATATCTCAAACCATATCTAAGAGTGGCATAGATGGAAGAGATTGATTAAAGCCTTCATACTGCCAGAGTTTCTCCTCAAATGGTTCCTTAAATCATTACTGCCTTATATAGCAAAGGATGTCTCTACATCCGGAGTTCAGATCGAGGAACAAGTTATTTTTAGGGCACAGGAATTGGACTTGATTTATGCTCAATCCAGTTTGTTATATGAGATCATTCCTAATCCTACGAATTCTAGTTTCGACCCTAAGATAAAACCTGGACCACATGCCGATGGAATTGTTGGTTGTATGAGTACCAAACCTGCAAATTTGGTTGTCAAGCAGGTCAGTCAATTATCTATCAACCAATCTACCTCGGGACAATCCACGGCTTCGTCTCAACCCACCCAAATGACGAGTGTGCTTTCGGTACAATCGTCAAACCAGAAGGGTAACCAACAACATGGAAGGAATAAGAAGAAGGGTAAGAACAATCGTAAGGGTGGGAATAGGAATGAAAATTCCAATTCTAATGATAAGAACACCCGAAATTCTGGGGGGGAGAAGCAGCCTAAACATAAGGTTAAGTTTCCTTACAAGTTGTGTAAGGAGAACCACCTCACTCACTTGTTCCCTCGGATAGAAGAAGCCTTGAGATTCATAGCGCAGGGCCCAGCTATGCTGACTAACCCCTTACCTCATAATCAAAACATGAACTCGAGGACCCATGATCAGTCTGGTGGTGATCAAGATCCACCAAATCCTAGTGGTCATGGTTGCATCAACACGGTTCATGCTACTAAGGTTGTGACTCGTGCGAAGGACTATGGTTCGTCACAACCAGACCTTGGAAAGGAACCTGATCCACCTGGGAGTCCTTTGCGTATTGAAAAACCTGTGGATAAACCTGAAGTTGTACCTCGCATTCCTAAGGGATTTTTTAAGCGTTCGGGGCACAATCGTAATGCCCGAGCCACCTAGAACTATTCTGTTGTCGAGGATTTGGGCCACACTCCTTGTGCGATGTCTGCATTAGAAGTACTTCAGAGTTGTCCTTTGCAAAGGAAGGATTTGCTTTCTGCCCTTGGTGTGAATGATGATAATTCTTCCTTCGTCATCAAATTTTAAACCATGGGACCACATCCTCGCTTGCCTTACTATGTGTCTCTCTTGATTCATGTAGAATGTCTTAACATGACCGTCAAATGAACTGTGATTGACGAAGGCACTGCTGCAATTGCTGGAGAAGGTGTGGAGGACATCACTCTCATCATTATGAATCATCCCATGTCATTTCTATGCCTCAGTAACCGAAATCAATTTCTTCAATAGCCATTTAATCACTTTTTAATCTGCCTCGGGAAAAGTGAACCTGCCAAAACAGCCTCCTAGGGTTCCTGTGTTGTCAAACTGAGCCCACCGGGCTCTCTGGGATGGGGGTACTATGGTACAAACAAGTGGTTTCACCCCCTAGTCCCATACAATGCCCTAGGAGATCCAACTGAAACATCTCCCTACTCATACATATCAACCAGTGAAGAAAAACTGCATCAGAAAGGAAGAATGAGCCTGATCATATCTGTAAGTGCCCAAAAATGGAAATAAACTGTCTCATTAGACTCAGAGATTCCAAATCCATCTAAGGTGTATACTCATACCCCTCACAGGTCTCTATCTGATCATCAACCATATCCAATAAAAATAATAACCATCTATAAATTATCAAACGCCAATAATAACTCAGACTATCATCCATCCGCTGCAAATGTTAAAAGGCAAAGACATGCTCTACAATTCATTCAAGCAACAATCACAACAAGTAGCAGTCATTTCACTAGCGATACATCAACCAATACATATATAAGGATTTATTTATATTTATTCAGACTAGACTTTCAGGACTATACTTATTTCATAGTTGTAGCCAATTTGCTAGTGAAGGGTGAAGGATGAAATTGGCAAGGCTAAGGCAAAGGATGACTTCCTACTTAACATCACGACACTTTAGATATGGAAAGGGGATACTCACTATAACCAATGTCGGACAAACAAAAACACATGGAATGGCAGTGCCTCACAAATGGTTGAGCTGTTGAGAGAGTGCTTATTCAACTTAGGCATCATGTCTACATCAAGTTAGATCCAAGTTCATTAGGACCATCAATTTTATTTCCATGGCCTTTTTGGCCTATATGACCCTTTGGGACTTCACCAGTGCTTAAAAGCACAGCTAATCACAGCTTTCATTCGAGACATATTTATATTTATAAGGTCAGCAATATTTGGATATAACATATTTTTAACCATTGCTTTTTTGGACCTTTTCTTATACCCTTCAAGGGGTATTTTAGCATTTCATTGCTCTTGCCCTTTTTCACATATGTTAAGAAACACAGTTTTAGAATTTTCATTTCCCATGGGCGCATATATAATATTTCCAATGCAGGTAGTACATGAGCTTTCAGTTTTAGCCAAAAACATCTCAAGTGACCAGGGGGAGTTCTGCGTAGCGCCAAACATCGGGACAATCAACCAGAATGATCTAGGAATACAATCCAACTCACCAAAGGCAAGTTCTATCACCAACTCATAGCTGAGACACAATATAAATAGGGAGGCTTGTCCAACAAAGGTTATAGTGGGGGAAAAGGTCCTCCATGCCATAGGTCAAGAATTCAGTTGGGTTGAAAACAAAACTGGAAGGTAATGGATGGGTGGAGATAGTGAATGATGAAGCCAACACTAGCAAGCCAAAACAATGGTGGGAATGAATACCTCTATTCTCCCTAAGGAAGGTAAAACCAATGAGTATAGATCAAGAACTTCCAAGTCTAACTAGGGACATCAATACATAATAGAAGATACATCCAAGTCCATATAATTATGACCGCCAGATCATGACACCACACGTTAATACATGTCACAAAAATGAGTATAAGAGAAATGATAACCATAACACAAAATAAAAAGATGAGTCATAATCATGCAATATAATCCATCTGAAACACCATATGTCCAATGAGAAATCACTGATATAAAACTGGGCATCAATAACTGCTCTGTAGTGACTAAATGGCTACATCGATCCTCAAATCTGAGTGTCCTGAGACTCAGTCGTGACATGGGATAGTACAACAGTCCACTAATACAATAATGATCCATCAAAACTACTCATCTCAGCATCTCATATGTAAGAGATTTGGCTGAAAAAATGTATTGTGTCTGAAAAATAGAATATGGTAGCCTAGCTACTATATATGTGATAACACACCTCTTAAACAGTTTTTTAATATAAATTTGATGATAGCTATCATAAAAAAAAAACTACTTTTTTGTTCGTATTTTCGACATATCTCCCTGTGTTTTTACTCAAATTTTGATTGGGAGAGTTCGTTGGATGTGGAATTAAATTTTACATTCAATGATTACCCACTTGGCATACTTTTTACGGGCCTCGTTACCCCAAAAACAAGAAATACCTAAAATAATGTGATGATGACATCATCATCACATTTTTTAGGTATTTCTTGTTTCTGGGGTAGTAGAGCCCATCAAAAGTATTCCGAGTGGGTACTCATTGGATGCGGAATTTAATTCCGCATCCAACGAGCTCTCCTAATCAAAATTTGAGTAAAAATGCAGGGAGATATGTCGAAAATATGAACAAAAAAGTAGTTTTCTCTTTTCTTCCTCCAATATTAATAAATATTATTTTATTAATTTTCCTTAGGAGGCCCATTTTGAGTTGAAATTTTCTCTAATGTTTAAGGTAGCCATTACTGGCTTGCTCAAAATTCTGGATGGGGGGAAAAGGAAGGGAATTGTATGGACTAGGAGGGAACCCCAATAAATCCTTGGTGACGGTGTTTGAGGTTGCAGTTGTGGATAGGATAGCAGCTACAGTTGGGTTTGTGGCTGCAGTTATGGTTTGGATGCACTAGTGCTGGATGAGAGTATGCACAAATTCATCGTCTCGCTTGGTGCTGGTGGAGGTGGTACCAAGGGGAAGGAAGCCATCATGGAGGTGTTGGCAAACAACCCAAGGCCTACTGCCAATAAAGAGGGGGAGGCCGCACTATCAAATTAGGTATCAACAGTAGGGATAACATTGGCTAGTTTTATTGGCCCTTGTGGATCGTGGTAAGTTATTTGGTCCACCGTCATGATCTTCCCATCATGAGGGAGCATCATAAGGTGGAACACAGTGGATGCCACGGCTCTCATGGTGTACATGTAGCTCCATCCCAAGAGAAGGTTATAGTCCAACTGTGCGTTGACGTCCTCTATGTCAATCAACACTCTTTTTGCAGCCAATGATATGGGAACATGTGGGAGGATTCCTTGAGCTTTTGTGGGGTGGCCATCATAAGCACGCAGAGTAGTAGTGGATGGTTGTAGGGGAGGGGATCCAAGTTTCTACCAGACCAATGTGGACATGATGCAAGTTGATGCCCCTTTGTCTATAATGCAGCGATGCATGACCAAATTTCGAATGGATACCAAAATTTGGAAGGAAATGGTTGATGGCATTCTGGGCTCTCCGTTGTCCAAATCAAATGTCATCAATTTGGATTCGGAGGGGTCTATGGCACCAAGTGCGGCTAGTAATGATTTTTGTTGTGGCGAGCATGTTTTTAGTACTTCGAGAGCAGACATGGCCATAGGTGACTGGGCCAAGTCATCAACGATGCTATAGTTCACTACAGCTTTAGCCATGGCATTGTTGGCAACCCGTTGCATGGGGGGCATGGGGGAAAAGGGGGTAAGTGAAGAGGTATGTTGGTTGTGTTGGACATGGATGTCGCTGATGGTTCAATGGGTTTAGTATTGGATCCATACTGATTTCATCAGGTCTTCAAATTGAGCTCTTCGGTTTTCATGGATAGCGGGTGGTGAACACCTGTCTCTGTTGGCGGAGGTGTGGTGGGGGATGTGGGAGCGGGTGTGGTTTCTAAAAGTCCTTGAAGTGGTAATGGGTTTTGGAGCACCATGGGTGGAGGTCCTGGTGGTGCTGGATTAGGTTGGGCTTGAGTTTCCATGTTCATACCATGTTGAGCTTTGTTCTGGAGAACTTGCTTGGCGTGAGCCATGAAGGGGAATTCATGCGTATAGTGACCGTAGACGTCACATAGTTTGCACGGCTGATTCATTCATAATGGGGCATTTCATCTAGGTGGGTTGGGTTTTTGGGGATTTTGAGCCAACTGGTTTATTTCAGTGTTGATGGTAGGATTTGGTTGTTGGCCACCTCTTTGTGGTTGGTTGTTGCCCTGGTTCCTATCTTGGTTATTTCTGCCTTTCCCTTGTTGATTGTTCGGGGCAGGTTGGTTGGAACGATTTCGCTGGGAAAAAACTTGTCCCAAGGGTGCTAGCAAAGCTAGGGAGAGGGATGAAATAGCTTGTGCAGGTGGCACATAGTAGACTGGGAGAGCTGGGGGGGCTAAAAATCCGACCATTTGTCCTGAATATTGTTGTGCCGGCCAAGTTGGAGTCTACGTGGGTTATGCGTAGGAGCTTGTGGCTCCAAAATGAGACATAAACCTTGAGTAGTCAGGAGGTTGTTTTGGGTGGGAAACACTAGTGTTACTTGGCTGCAGTGGCATCATAGGAGGTACCGCATGGTACAGTGGGTGATGGGAAACTGAACCTATAATTCCATCCGTGGCATGGGATGCCCCCAATGTGTGGCAGTGGTAGGTATCGACATGGGGAGCGTCAAGAAGAATGGTGTACAAGCATCCTGACTGAGCATAAATTAAATCAAATTGTTGTGCCTTCAAGATGGCCTCTTCCTCAGACTGGGGGTGCTCAGAGGAAACATCCTTAGCTATGGGTGGTAGCAAGGTCTTTAAAAACCAATCGAGGAATATCATATCTTCCAGCTGAATCTTGCACAAGCTCCAGCGTTTCCGCCATTCATGGATGTGGTCGGTTATGTGAGTTGTCATATTTTGGTAGCAAGATAGGAGTATCTCCATGCCCTTATCACAGCAAACGGGGAGTTGGAAATACTGCAGGAACATGAAGGCTAAAGAGTTGAAGCTTGGGTAGGCGGCTTGTGGAAGCTCATTGTACCACTTGGTTGCGGCACCTATGAGGGAATACTGGAACAACTTGAGTCTGATTGAGTCATCCATGATGTTTTTTTATGAGCACCATAGATGAAATGTCATGATATGGTTTTGGGGGCACTCCCCTGCCTTCCCTTCAAAATTTGGGATGTCTGATGGGAGCTTAGTTGGCATAAGAGGCCAGTGGGGTTGGTGGCAGTTTGGGTCATTGGTTAAGCTAGCCAAATTAGGCAAGTTGAGGCATGCCATGAATGGGAGATTATCCCCAAGGCTGGTGTGGGAGGGGTCGGTAATGGCGTCGGAGTTTGCAGGAACTTGGTGTCCTTGCAAGACTGGGGGCACCTGAAATTGACTTCCTGGGACATGGATAGTCGAGATGGTGTTGGAAGAGACACTACCCCCAAGTATGAGAGGTGGTATTTTGGTACCAACTGGGCCACTGCCCCTAGGTGTGAATGGGGGCACCATGGGAATGACAGGGCCATTGCCACTAGGTATAAATGGCGGTACAGTAGTAAGGATGGGGCTTGGTGTGGGTCCGCTACTAATGGGAATTTTACTTATGACGGTATGTGTCATGGCGCTGGGACCACCAACAGGGATTTTGGTGATGAGGTGAGGCAAGGACGTGGGTCTGTTGCCACTCACCTCTCTGGAGAAAGGATCTGGGTTCGTGCCATCCATGGGGCTAGATAGTGCAATATGCAAGTGTGTCTCGGATTGGTATGAATCTAATTCAAAGTTAGAGGTTGTGTGGCCTTCTGATGGTGAAGAGGGTTATCGAGTATGGTCTCGACGGTGTTGTTTTAAAGGTCCAAAATGAGGGGATTCCCCCTAAGATGAAAGGAGGAACGTGATGGATCAATGGTGTCTTTCTAGTAGTAGTCGGTAATGAAGATTAGGACCCCGATTTAATGGCTTCCTAGTGGCTTGCATGTGGTCGCTCGGCCACCAAGACTACCAAAATACAACGCTTGGATTTTTCCTCACAGGTTTTATTAGTCAATCGGAAGGGGTCGTTGGCCCATTTCACTTGGGGATTCCTCTCATTGGCCAGCTACTTTGGGGTTCACGTGGTACTCCTCATAATGAGTTTTAGGGAATAGCCCAAGCATTTCCCACGGTTAAGGCATTCAAGGACTTATGTCCTCAAACTGTAAAAAAATTTATTTACTAAGTAAATTGATTGATTTTAGAGGTTCGCTCGGCATCCTAAATTGAGTTTGGTTGGATTAAGTGGTGTGGTTGTGTGCATTTTAAGTGTGTGAGTACTATTTTTAGTTATTTTCTGCAATTTATATGGTTAGCAGTTGTCTCTGATTTTTTTTTTAGATTGGACAATAGGAAACCTGTAATGTGTAAAAACCAGTAAAGCTAAAACAAAACTGAACATGCTACTATTCAACTGAATGAATGTAAATATGTACCATGTCTACCCTACTTTTGGATTCCTCTTTGACCAA
Organism: Pseudotsuga menziesii; assembly: GCA_001517045.1. NCBI lineage: Eukaryota > Viridiplantae > Streptophyta > Pinopsida > Pinales > Pinaceae > Pseudotsuga > Pseudotsuga menziesii. The sequence continues at coordinate 80,344 of LPNX010996803.1, read as the reverse complement.
GAAAGAGTGTTGGGATCTCATCAACATGGGAACAATCCCACCCGTATATCCACAGTTCACTCCTCAAGTGCAAGGTTGCTCAATAGGGTAGACACGAACTCCATGAGACCCCCCACGGTCTCCACCCCCTCTAGCTTCCAATTCACTTGTTTTTAAAGGTTGGGAGCAATGCCAAGAATAGGTGTCTATTACTATGCTTGCTCAACCCTTCGTCTTATCTCAAAATACCATGAAGGGTGATGACTAAGTAGAAGAGGAAGGGCTGGGAAAGGAGGTTGATTTCCACTAACTTTTTAAGATTTGAATAAAATAACTATGCAGAAATATAACCAAGCATTGGCCAGATTTTTTACTTGCAAATAGATAACCACGCACTCAAATGAATATAAAAGAACTTGCAGAAAGTATAAATCACTTCTAGCCATTGGAAAAATGCGACTGAGCCGCACAGATAGTCCGAACAGAAGCAAATAGGCAATCTGAAAGTCATAAAGTTTACAATATTAATACACAGTATTTAAAAACAGATCGTGCACCTGTAGAATACATGTTTTTTCGGGGAGTATTGTGATCAAACCGTGAAGAATTAGCTCAAACTGTTGAAAACCCACTTCCAAAACATGCCCATTTACCCCTACCCATGGACATATTTTCAAATTGATCAATAGTTTGGGAGGAAAACATGACTGAACAGAGGTGAATTTTCTACAAATTCATTCCAACCATTTCTGCATAGTTGAACGATTTGCAAATATGGGGATTATCAAAGGACAGCCAACAGTAACTCATACTGTGGTTGAATGAAAGAAACTAGAAAGAAATGACAATAAAGAAAATGAAAGAAAACTACTGATCAACTATTTAAAATCTATAAAAACTACTAAACTCTAGGGATGTTGTGGGATCGACTCAGCGGAGTCACCAAACTGTAGCAGGATTGAAGCCCTAGCTACATGCGGTTGCACCTACCTTCCGTCTATAGGACAGAAGGATAGAGTCAAGTTGATGAAATAAAACCTACAACAAGTTGTTAGAGAGAATAAATGGAGAACCTGCAACACAACTTTAGAAGTCACAGCATATGTATCAAAATAATTTATAAAACAAGAACTAACAACACAAATAAAATTATATATTTTCTAGATTTGGTTTCAAATGGGGCCACCATGCCCTGGCTGAGGAAGCTACCTCTCTACCAGGTTGGGTGGTATGGATCAATGCTCAACATACAGGAAATTTTGGCTAGTGGAGAAAATGAAGTGAGAAGGATGAATGGCTTGAGAATGATGGTTTCTCAAGGCACTCATATGGGTAGAGTAATGGTAGGAAGAGAATGAGTGGGTTGAGAGTGACCCCCACCCCTTTATTTATATCTTTTTTCTTTGATTTAGGGTTTTTAGCCCTTGTTCAGGGTTTAAATCCCTTTTTATGGTTTTAAGCCCATTTCGCCCCTCTCTTAGCTCTTTTTCGGTTTTTAGGCCCCTTTTTGAATGCTTTAGCCCCTTTGTGAGCTATTTTGGCTCTTTTATGGGTTTTTAAGCCCTTTTTATGTTTTTTGAGCCTTCGAGGGGAAACCATAAGTTACATAAGGGTGTGGGGGTCAACAAGGGTTATGAATAATAAAAATGTAAAGTACAATATTTCCTTTCATATTATCTTTGAACAAATGGTTCTCTGTTATCTTCATGCATCTTTGTTTATCACATAGAATCATGATAGCATCCATCTCTAGCTCGGATAGATCTGAAAACAACTTTTGAATCCATATGGCTTCACAAATAGTGGAACATGCTGCAATATATTCTACTTCTATAGTGTTGAGAGAAATACTTGAATGCTTCTTGCTTAGCCATGAGATCATGACTGACCCCATACTGAAACAACCTCCTGAGGTTCTCTTTCTATCTGATACACTTCCTACCCAATCTGAATATGTATAACCATACATTCTGAAGTCATGATCTCTAGTATAACTGAGACCATATTCTATTGTGCCTTTCAGGTACCTCGTCACATGCTTTGCAGCTATCAGTTGAACATGTTTGGGATCAACCAAATACTGACTCAAGGTGTTCACATCAAAGCATATATTTGATCAGGTGTTCATCATATACATCAATGAACTAATGGTTTATCTATATACTGTCACATTCACTAATTCTGACGAAGCATTAGCCAACAACTTCAAGTGTGTATCCATGGGTGTGGTCATGGATTTACATTCCAACATGTCAAACCTTTTCAGGATTTCCTCTGCATACTTCCCTTGGTTAAGGAATATTCCTTCTAGGCTCTACCATACTTCAAGACCTAGAAAATAATGCATCAAGCCAAGGTATTTCATCTCAAATTCTGCAATGAGATTCTTCTTACACTCTGAGATTTGATTCTCATTACCTATCATGCATAAATCATCCACATATAGCAACAATATGACAGGTTCGACATCCATAACCTTGAACTAAAGGTTATAATCATCCTTACTTTTTGTAAATCCCAAGCTCATCAGAAAAATATGGATCCTTCCATACCAAGCTCTTGGAGCTTGCTTCAATCCATTTATATCCTTCTTTAGTTCACAGACATGTGTCCCTCTATGTTTGACTTCAAAGCCTTGTGGTTTTTCTATGTAAACTACTTCTTCAATAACATCATTTAAGAAGGTTGTTTTCACATCTGTCTAGTGTAACTTCCATTTTGTCTTGGCTGCTAGTGTCATGATGGTTCTGATAGAGGTGTACCTTGCTACAGGATAAAATTTATCGTCATAATTGATTCCTTCCTTTTGAGAGAATCCACAGGCCACAAATATGGCTTTATACTTTCAGATACCTCCATCGGTTGTATGTTTTATCTTGTATATCCATTTGGAAGATACCACACTTTTACCTTTTTTTTTTGGGAACTACTTCCCACAAATCATTATTAATTATGTATTGGTATTCTTCCTTCATGGATTCTACCCATTCTCTCTTTTGAACCGCTTCGAAACAAGTAGATTCATTGTCTACAAGATCACACATCAAGCCCACATAACTAGGAAATAGATTTGTCTTATTTCTCTTCCTTGTGGAGCCTTCTTAAGAACCATACCTTTATACTTCTTGAATAATATCATGATCCCAAGATGGGTTTCTCTTTTGGGAGATATTAATGTGTGGAGATTCTTGGGGCTCCAACATATCATGTTCTACATAAATCTCATCATGAGAAGAAGGTGCAACTTGCTTAATCGGTTCTGTAGCTTTAGGAGCTACAACTTCTTCATATGTTTCTTCAACATGTCACTTTCTCGATTTCTTCAGACTTGTATCTTCCTCAAAGGTTACATCCATTACGTATTCCTTCATGGTCAATATTTAGGTTTGGTACACCTATGACTACCATGTGCAAATGTGGTATATATTTATAGTTTTATGTGAGCAATCCTTCTATTCCATAGCTCACATGGACTTGTAGTATCATGAATCAAGGCTGCTTCTAAGTGACCTTTCAGTTTATACAGGTCACCTTCTTTTCTCCCAATGATAGATACATCTTCTACAGAACATATTCTTCAAATTCTTCTTTTCCTAACTTTATAGGAGGTTCTTCTTCTTTTTCTAAGTGAGAATGATGTCTTTAGTTATTATTCCTCTTATATTCTTCTTTCTTTGTTAGACAATTTCTAGCAATGTGTCATATTTTTTCACAATGGTAACACTAAGAGGATAAATAGTTATTATTGTAATCACTCTTTTTATTCTTTGGAAACTTCTTAGGAGGATAAGACCCCTTATGAGTTTCCTTCTTGAAATGATGGTTTCCTTTTATTCTTCTAATATGAGTATATATAGCATGGTCATCATATCTAAGTAGTGCTTCTTGATTATCTACTCTAGCTTCTTCTTAAACACATTCTTCCCCTAGGACATCAAATTGCAAGATTTCCTTCCTTGTACAGATTGTCTAGATGAAGGAGTCACATGGTCTGGTAATACCATTGAGAGCGGACATTACTAATTCAATATTACCAACCTTGTCTTCAATTTCTTCTATTTGTTCTTTGGATTGAGATACCCTTGTGAAGTATTCATGGATAGATTCACTCTTGCTTGTATTTGTACTTTCGAGTTTGGATCTCAAGTTCATCTTTTGGTTGATGTTTCTTCCTTCATACATTCGTGATAGGGAATCAAACATCTCCTAGGTGTATCCTTGGAGGATACTTGAGGAATATCTTCCTTATTCTAAATCTTCTCAAGCTTGAGTTCTAGGTGAAGTTTCTAACATTTGAATGCATCATGACCCTTTTTTCTAGAAATGTGTGCATGTAGTTTTTTCTCCTTCCATCTTAACTGTAGTTGTATGTTTAAATTTCCCTTTCCCTTTGAATTTGCTTCCATATGGCTTAAAAAAATTCTTAGAAATGCTTTCTTTTGTATTCTTTCCCTTGGACTTCATATGAGTCGCTTGAACACATACCTCATCAAGGTTAGTCAGATTAAACATAAGTATCATATGATGGAAACAACTATGAAATCCTTGAGTATACTTGAGAAGAATTTCTTGAGTATAGAGAGGTATACCAAGTACCAAATCTCTTTTCTTGAACTCTTGAGTGTATTCCTACACACTTTGTCCTTTACCTTGCCTTAAATTCTGCTAGGCCATCATAGCTTGTTGCATATATCCCACTATATAGGACTGTTTTTTAATGTTGAAATAAACTCATACCAATAGGATGTAATTTTACCTTTTGTGGAAATATCCTTTTGAGATATGCTCTCCCACCATATGAGAGCGATCCCTCCAAGTTGGAGAGAAATCCAACTAAATTTTGATGCTATTTTTACTGAATTTTTGAATCCTACAATAAACTTATATTTTATGGATCCAATTATCCAATTTTTCGGCATTAAGTTATCCAATGTAAATAGGTAATTCAAACTTAATATCAAGGTTTAATTCAGGCATATTGAATTTTTCCATCAAATTTCTTTTTTCTTTTTAAATGATGAATGTAAAAAAACATCAAGTGAAGATCGTGGAGTTTTAAAAGAGTCATCACCGCCTCCTTCTTGTTAAATTTTACGCTTACATAGCTTAAGTCCTACCTTGATAATAATTTAATACATTTTCACAATAACAACATAAAGAGGATCACTGGAAGAAACACAATCACAAGGTACACAACAATTTACCCTCGGAAACCCTAAAGGGAAAAAAACCAGGAAAAAATTCCTCAATATAGATTACCAGAATGCAATGACCAAATAAAAATGTCTCATATAGTGAGAGAGAGAGAGAGAGAGAGAGAGAGAGAGAGACCACAAAAAAAGAGCCAAACACCAAATACACTATTCCTCCTCCTTTTATGTCCCTCCTTATTTATCTCTCTTGCACAATACAAGTGTGAGTGAGTGTGTATAAATGTCCAAAGTCGCCTCCCCATTTATACTAATATTCCCAACTAAAATTTTCCCTAATTGGGCTGACCTATCTAGCTAAAAGGGCCAACCTACCTAGGAAATCTCACAATAATTATTATATTATTCTTTTTTGAGTGATATTGACCTAACTTACAATGGAGGGTTTACCTCATGGATTCTACATGAGCGTTTACATCAGTGACATCTCCCGAAGTAGGAATAATAATAATGTAAAGTACAAGTAGAATATTCTTCAAAGTTACATTATTTAAACACACCCCCTTAAGAAGAAGGGTATTCTACTAACATCGACAATAATTGTTTTGGATCTACACAACATCATCGGAAGGAGAGAGGAGGCATCATCAACATTATATTTCGTAACATTGTCTAGTAAATCTATAGATAATTGAAATTTTTGAACAACATCATCATATTCAACACTGAGCTGGAGTATCATCATATGCAACTTGGAACTGGGGATCATCATCTGCAACATGAAACTAGACCATCATCGGCATCATGGAATTGGAGCATCATCATCTGCATCATGGAACTGGAGCATCACCTGCGGCATGGAGCTGAAGTATCATCATCATCTACTGGAACATCACCATATGCAGCATGGAGTTGGAGCATCATCATCTGCAATATGGAACTATATCATCACCTGCAGCATGGAGCTGGAGCATCATCATCATCTACCAAAACATAGAACTGTGGGAACATCATCATCCTCTTCTTCAATACAAAGCTGAAGTATTAAAATATTCAGTATAAAAACTAATACATCACTAAAAATGACAACATGAGGTTATCTCATCAACATAAATCTATAATAACAACAACAACGACAACACAAGGTTGACTCATCGTCATAAATATGGAATAACAACAACAACAGCACGAGACTGGCTCATCAGCATAAAGCTAGAATAATAAAAATGAAAACATGAGGCTATCTCATCAAAATAAATCTGGAATAACAATGAAATGAGGTTGGCTCATCATCATAAAGCTGGAATAATGACAAATACATCATGAGGCTGGCTCATCAGCATAAAGTTGGAATAAGAACAACAATGGCATGAAGCCGACTCATCGGCATAAATTTGGAATAACAACAACGACATGTGGCAAGAATCATCATCAAGGCTGGAGTAACATCATCTATGACAGGTGTAACAACAACCAACATGATCCTTCCTTTTGAAATTATGGGTTCATGGGAAACACATCTGTGGTACTCAGATGTTCCATCCTCTTTTGGGATTATGGGGTCAAGTATTTTCGGACCTACCAATACTGATCACAACTAACATATACATACATAGGATGATCCTTCCTTTTGGAATTACAGGATCAAGTCCACCACTAACATCCTGGACAATCCTTCCTTTCAGAATAACGGGTTAAAGTCTACTAACATCTTCGACGATTCTTCCTTTCGGGATTACGGAATCGATTCCACTATCATCCTGGATGATCCTTCCTTTCATAGTTACGAGATTAAGTCCACTAACATCCTAGATGATCCTTCCTTTCATAATTACGGGATCAAGTCCACTAAAATCCTAGGTGATCCTCCTTTTTAGAATTACAGGTTCATGTCCACTAACATCCTAGACAATCCTTCTTTTCAGAATTACAGGATCAAGTCCACTAACATACTAGAGGATCCTTCATTTTGAAATTATGGGATCAATTCCAGTAACATCTTGGATGATCCTTCTTTTCGGAATTACAGGATCAAGTCCACTAACATTCTAGACGATCCTTCCTTTCCAAATTAGGAGATCGAGTCTATCAATATCAAGATTTAAGACAATCCTTCCTTTCGAAAATACATGATCAAGTATAAGGATGATTAGTCCCAACATATTGGACAATCCTTGATTTCAGAACTTACATGATCAAGTCCACTCACATCAACATTTAAGATGATCCTTCCTTTCAGAATTATAGGATCAAGTCTAAGGATGATTATTCCGAAAATATTGGATGATCCTTCCTTTAAGAATTATGGGATCAAGTCCACTCACATCAACATTTAAGATGATAGTTCCTTTCAAAATTACGGGATCAAGTCTAAGGATGATTAGTCCCAACATCTTAGATGATCCTTCCTTTCAGAATTATGGGATTAAGTCCATCAACATCTTAGACAATCCTTCCTTTCGGAATTATGAGATCAAGTCTAACATCATCAACATTTTAGACAATCCTTCCTTTCATAATTATAGGATCGATTCTAAGGATGATCAATCCCAACTTAGCTACCTGTTGTGATCAGGATACCATAGTATCATCAATAATACTCCCCCTTTCTAGGGAAGTCCTTATCGATAACACCAAGATTGTCTCACAAGTGTTCAAACTTCACACGAGACAGAGGCTTAGTCAACACATCTGCGACATGCTCATCTGTGCTCAAGTATTGGATATTTATAGTTCCCTTATACACCATGTCATGAATGTAGAAGTACCAGATTTCTAAGTGCTTCATATTATCTTGGAACATGGGGTTCTCTGTCATCTTCATGCAGATTTGTTTATCACATAGAATCATGATAGCATCCACCTCTAGATCGAATAGATATTATAACAACTTATGAATCCATATGGATTAACAAATGGAGGAACATGTTGCAATATATTCTGCTCCTGTAGTGCTAAGAGAAACACTAGACTACTTCTTGCTTAGCCATGAGATCATGGCTGACCCCAAACTGAAACATCCTCCTGAAGTGCTATTTCTATCTGAGGCACTTCCTGCCCAATCTGAATATGTCTAACCATACAGCCTGAAGTCATGATCTCTAGTATAACTGATCCAGGTCCTTCCTGGGTGCATGTTGGGGACAACACTCGATTCAATGAGTCGATCATTGTTATACAAGGAGCATAGAAAAAGAACAATTAAAGAAGAAAACACACTATATCGACAGAAAGCATGCGCACAGACAATATGCAATAATTCAAACCATTTTCTATTATTAATTCTTCACCATGAATTTTGGTTAATTGTTACAATAATGTACATGTTTATATAGTATGGTGAGTGTTATCACCCACCTTGTAGTTGCCTATGTGAGGTGGATCCAGGATGGATGGTAGAGGGGCAAGCAACTAAGGGGTGGAACCATGAGTACCTAGACTCCCAAATGGATGGTTGTCATGCCAATCAAGGAAGCCTTCACTTTATGTTATCCTAGTCCAAGATAACAATGGGGGAGACCTAGATCTGCTCCCAACAGGAGAGATCAGACCTAGACACCAGAAAAAGATCAGATGGGGATTTAGGATACTTAAGGTGCAAGGTGAATGGAAACCCTAGTTCTAGAGTTGAAGTACTAGCAACTGGTGAAGATGACCACTATCTTGGGAAATGTAACTATGACAGGGTGAACAATAACAGAGTTGGGACTGTCTAGTACCAAGGAGGCAAACTCTTAGTGAAAGATAGTTGACTTGAGTTATCAATGAGTGCTAGAAAATGGAATGGGAGGAGAGATTAAGGATAGGGCTAGCGCTATCTAGGAAATAAGTGCCTTGAGTGTATTGGGAAATGGAGTTAGCAACAACCCAATGTTTCAATGAACCCACCTGGGATACACCTTGATCTATGAACCCAAAAAATAGGTGGTCCAGAAAAGTTAAGGTACAGGAAAACCATCTCAATGGAAGGCTAGTGCTAGAGTTTGGAAAGACAAATTTGTAGCTCTAGAATCACCTGGAGGCTAATAACTCAATTTTGAAGGAGAAATGAGGTCAAGGTGACCTGATCTACATGCCCAAATCAGAAAATCAGCAGAAAAATCAGATCTAGAAAAGTCAAAATCTGATGAGGGGGGCTAGGAGGCTGAAAACCAATTTTTCAGATCTAGGGAAAACTGGAAATAAATAGCTCAGCATTGGGGGTGTTCTGGATTTCCTAAGCCCTGATCTATTAGCCTATCTTGTCATATTTCAGAAGAAGAAAAAATCACTTTCGGAAAAGTCCAGTTTTCAGTGAGGGCGTTAGGCCTGTTTCAGTCAATTTTTCAGATATAGGTCGAACTGTCAAGAATTTTGACAGCATTGGGGTTTATTTGGACTATGTGGGACCAAATATATCCATCTATGAAGTCAAAATTCAGAAAAAAAAAAAAAAAAAAAGTCAAAACCCTAGCAAGTCAAATTTTCAGTGGGGGGTTTTTATAGTTTTCTGGCTAAAAATCAGATCTAGGTCAAACCAGCAAGAGTTTGACCAGAGTTGTAGTTGATTTGGTGAAGGGGAGACATAATCTATGAAACCCCTAAATGGTTTGGCCAAATATCATATGATTCCCAGATTTATTGCTTTTTAGGGTTTTTAGTAGTTTAGGAGTTTCCAAAAAAAATTGAAGTAAAGCAAGGTACAATGGAATAAGATCTGAAAAGAAGAGACTTAACTGTTATATCTTACCTGGAAAATATTGTAGAAGTATTTAACAATGATGATCTTTGATATCCCGGTCAATTCTGGAAGATCCCTGTGATTTCTATGGCATATGCAAGCTCCAAGCCACCAATGCGCCCCCTACCCTGCATGAGCAAATGTCAACCATATCATATTTGCTAATACAAGATAAAGAAACTGAATGCTACAATAAAGTAAAATGAAGTAATCATAGATCACAATGAAACTAATGAAAACCCCCTAATCCAAGATGAATAAAACTGAGCGAGTTGAGGTCCCCCTACAAAAACGCTCCGGCCAAAACGCCCTCCTGTAGACAAAACAATGATAGCAAAAAAAATATAGATCTCACAAGAATTTCCACAATGCTAGGAAGCTGAATATTTTCCAATCACCGTTTGAGAACATTAGATGCAAAGCATATCTAGAAAATTTCCACAAAAAGTCTTTCTATTATTCATATCCAAGAGCCAAAGACCCCTTACAAATGAGAAGCTCTCTCCTTTAAATAGAAATGAGAGAACCTCAATCATAACCAAATCCTAACCACTTTCAAAAAGAGTGCCTAATATTAAAAGATGAAATGTTCTAATCAATGGTTGAGATGAGCTCAACATACAATACATGGATCAATATAACCATAATTTATCAAAGTGGACTAACCCACCCAAAAAAGTAACCCGCTCAACAAGAAATAAATCAAAGCACATGGTGGGTCCAAGGAGTGTTTGACTAACTCCCTCTGGCTGTCCCTATGGAACAATAAAATAATATAATAATTTAATTCTTTGACTTTTGTGCCTCCTTGAGGAAATCGTGAGCCTCCCAAAAGAGCTCCATGGAATAATATAAAAATGCCCAAACATAGATGTGAGCCCAATCAGGAGCTACAACTGCTGTAGAAGGTGTGGAGGACATCACTCTCATCATCATGACTCATCCCATGTCATTTCCTTGCCTCAGTAGCCCAAATAGATTTCTTCAATAGCCATTTAATCATTTTTTAATCTGCCTCGAGAAACGTGATCCTGCCAAAACAGCCTCCTAGTCGACCATGGGAATCTATTTCTATGGACTAATTGACAGGATATACTACTACCAAACATCACCATGACATGATATTATTAGTATTCTATAGATTTCCCAAGATGGCTATACTTCAAACCATGCAAGAAGACTACGACAACACAACAAACTACTCATCTCTTCTTCAAACATGTGTGGAAACATTATGGACTCCCGACGACCATTATTTCCAATAGAGATGTTGTATTTGTCAGCACCTTTTGGAAAAATATATGGCAATAGCTTGACATGAGAATTTCTTTGTCGAGAGCCTTCCATCCACAGACAAACGAAAAAATGGAAGTTGTACAGACGAAAGTTGTAAATCACTTGGTAGTACAACTTCTTCGCATGTACAACCACAAGCATTGTCAAACATGGGATGAAAACTTTCCATACATATGACAGAGCTATAATCATGCTCAACACATTGTTATCCCTACCTTGTAGTTGCCTGCTTAAGGTGGATCTAGAATGGATGGTAGAAGGGCAAGAAACTAAGGGGTGGAACCACGACTGCCTAGACTCCCAAATGGATGGTTGTCACGCCAATCAAGGAAACCTTCACTTTAGGTTATCCTAGTCTAGGACAACAATGGGGGAGACCACGATCTGCTTCCGATAGGAGAGATCGAACCTAGACACCAGAAGAAGATCAGATGGGGCTTCAGGGTGCTTAAGGTGCAAGGTGAATGGGAACCCTAGCTCTAGGGTTTAGGTACTAGCAACTGTCTTGGGAAACGTAACTATGACAAGGCGAGCACGAATAGAGTTGGGACTATCTAGTACCTAGAAATCAGACTCAGTAAAAGGTGTTTGAGCTATCAGTGAATCTTGGTAGATGGAAAAGGCTAAGAGCCTAAGGGCAGTTCTAGCTTGGAGATCAGTGCTTTGTATGCATTGGAAAATGGAGTAAGCAGTAAGACAATGTTTTAGGAAACCCACTTGGGAAACACCTTGATCTATGAAAGCAAAAAGCAATTGGTCCAGAAAATCCAAGGTACAGGAAACCTAGCTCAATAGATAGCTAGCACTAGGGCCTAGGAAGACAACTTTGAAGATCTAGGGGGGACCGGAAGGCTGATGGCTCAGCATTGAGGATGAGAATAGCTCAGGGAGACCTTATCTACAAGCTCAAATTAGGAAAATAGCAGGAAAATCAGACCTAGAAAAGTCAAAATCTGATGATGGGGCTAGGAGGCTGAAAATTGATTTTTTTAGATCTAGGGAAAACCAAGATTAATTAGCACAGTGTTGAGGGTGTTCTAGAATGCTTAGGACCCAATCTATCAGCTTATGATGTCAGATTTCAGAAAAAAAACTATTTCCAAAAAAGGCATATTTTCAGTGAGGGCGTTAGGGCAGTTTTAGTCTATTTTTCAGATCTCGGTCAAACTATTGATCCTCTTGATATTGTTGGGATTGATTTAAACTACCCAATACCTGATCTATCCATCTGTAAAGTCAGAAATCAGAAAAACTCAAAACCCTAGCAGGTCAATTTTTCAGTGCGGGGTTATGTAGTTTTCTACTGAAAAATCATATCTAGGTCAATCTATGAGGAATTTGACCAGCATTATAGTTGATTTAGTTAGGGGGAGGCCCGATCTATGAAACCCATAAATGGTTTGGAAAAATATCAGACAATTCCCTGATTATTTGATTTTTTTATGTTTTTATGGTTTAGGAGTTTTCCACAAAAACGTCTTTCTATTATTCAGATCCAAGATCCAAAGAACCCTTACAAAGGAGAAGCTCTCTCCTTTAAATAGAAATGAGAGAACCTCAATCATAACCAAATCCTAACCACTTTCAAAACGAGTGGCTAATATTAAAAGATGAAATGTTCTAATCAATGGTTGAGATGAGCTCAACATACAATACATGGATCAGTATAACCATAATTTATCAAAGTGGACTAACCCACCCAAAAAAGGTAACCCACTCAATAAGAAATAAATGAAAGCACATGGTAGGTCCAAGGAGTGTTTGACTAACTCCCTTTGGGTGTCCCCATGGCACAATAAATAATATAACAATTTAATTCTTTTACTTTTGTGCCTCCTTGAGGAAATCGTGAGCCTCCAAAAAGAGCTCCAGAAAATAATAAAAAATGCCCAAAAAATAGGTGTGGGCCCAATCAGGAGCTGCAACTACTGAAGAAGGTGTGGAGGACATCACTCTCATCATCATGACTCATCCCATGTCATTTCCTTGCCTCAGTAGCCCAAATCAATTTCTTCAATAGCCATTTAATCATTTTTTAATCTACCTCGGGAAACATGAACCTGCCAAAGAATCCTCCTAGGGTGCCTGCGTTGCCAAACTGATCCCACCAGGCTCTCTAGGATGGGGGTACTATGGTACAAACAAGTGGCTACACCCCTATGTTCCATACAACTCCCTAGGAGATCCAACTAAAACATCTCCCTGCTCAAACATATCAACCTACGAAGAAAAACTGCATCAGAAAGGTAGAATGAGCCTGATCACATATGTAAGTGCCCGAAATTGGAAATAAACTGCCTCATGGGACTCAAAGAGTCCAAATCCATCTAAGGTGTATACTCATACCCCTCGTAGGTCTCTATCTGACCATCAATCACATCAAATAAACAATATAACCATCTATAATTGATCAGATACCCATAATAACTCATAATACATCCATCTGCTGCAAGTGTTAAAAGGTTAATCCATGCTCTACAACTCATTCAAGTAACAATCACAACAAGTAGCATTCATTTCACTGGCAGTTCGTCAACAAATACATATATAAGGCTTTATTTATTATTACTTAGACTTAGACTTTCAGGACTATACTCACTTCATAGCTGTAGCCAATTTGCTAGTGAAGGATGAAAGGTGGAAATGACAAGGCTAAGGCAAAGGATGACTTCCTACTCAACATCATGACACTTTGGATAAGGAAAGGGAAAACTCGCTAGAAATGGCATTCCTTGTCGGCACCTGCCGAACATTGACAAAATGTCTTTGTCTTCCAGTCGTATGCAATGTTTGAACTTCCAAACTGTTATAACTTCTTGTAATTGAACGTTACGGGTAGTCACCCAAGCATCTCACTGTTATAACATATATAGTATCCAGACTACCATATTCTATTTTTCAGACACAGTATATTTTTCAGCCAGATCTCTTACATATGAGATGCTGAGATGAGCAGTTTTGACGGATCATTATTGTATTAGTGGACTATTGTACTCTCCCATGTAAGGACTGAGTTTCAGGACACTCATATTTGAGGGCCGATGTATCCATTTATGTCATTTTCAGAGCAGTTATTGATACCCATTTTTATGTCAATTCTTTCTCATTGGACAGATGGTGTCTCAGATGGATTATATTGCATGGTTATGACTCTGCATTGTATATTGTGTTATGGTTATTATTGCTCTTATACAGATTTTTGTGACATGTATTAACTTGTGGTATCATGATTTGGTGGTCATAATTATATGGACTTGGTTGTATCTTGTACTATGTATTGATGTCCTTACTTAGACTTGGAAGTTCTTAATCTATACTCATTGGTTTTACCCTCCTTAGGGAGAATAGAGGTAGTCATTACCACCATTGTTTTGGCTTGCTAGTGTTGGCTCCATCATTCATTGTCTTCACCCATCCATTACCTTCCATTTTAGTTTTCAACCTGACTGACTTCTTGACTTATGGCATGGAGGGACTTTTTTCTCCGCTAGAACTTTTGTTGGACAAACCTCCATGTTTATATTGTGTCTTGGCTCTGAGTTGGTGACAGAACTTTCCTTTGGTAAGTTGGATTGTATGCGCCCATGGAAAATGAAAATTATAAAACTGTGTTTCTTAACATATGTAAAAAGGGCAAGAGCAATGAAATGCTAAAATACTCCTTGAAGAGTATAAGAAAAGATCCAAAAAAGCAATGGTTAAAAATATGCTATATCCAAAAATTGCTGAACTTATTTGAATAAATATGTCCCGGATGAAAGTTGTGATTAGTTGTGCTTTTAAGCACTGGTGAAGTCCCAAAAGGGTCATATAGGCCAAAAAGTCCATGGAATAAAATGATGATCCTAATGAACTTGAATCAAGCTTGATGTAGACATGATGCCTAAGTTGAATAAGCACTCTCTAAACAACTCACCCATTTGTGAGGCACTGCCATTCCTTGTGTTGTTGTTTGTCCGACATTGGTTATAGCGAGTATTCCTTTTCCTTATTCAAAGTGTCATGATGTTGAGTAGGAAGTCATCCTTTGCCTTTGCCTTGTCATTTTCACCCTTCACCCTTCACTAGCAAAATGACTACAGCTATGAAGTGAGTATAGTCTTGAAATTCTAAGTCTAAGTAATAATAAAGAAAGCCTTATATATGTATTGGTTGATGTACCACCAGTGAAATGAATGCTACTTGTTGCAATTGTTACTTGAATGAGTTGTAGAGCATTTCTTAACCTTTTAACACTTGCAGCGGATGGATATATTATTGGTGTCTGATTATTCAGAGATGGTTATATTGTTTATTGGATATGATTGATGATCAAATAGAGACCTATGAGGGGTATCAGTATACACCTTAGATGGATTTGGACTCTCTGAGTCTAATGAGACAGTTTATTTCCAGTTTTGGGCACTTACAGATGTGAGCAGGCTCACTCTTCCTTTCTGATGCAGTTTTTCTTCACAGATTGATATTTCTGAGCAGGAAGAAGTTTCAGTTGGATCTCTTACGGTGTGTATGGGCATAGGGGGGTGCAACCACTTGTTTGTACCGTAGTACCCCCATCCCAGAGATCCTGGTGGGATCATTTTGACAACGTAGGCACCCTAGGAGGTTGTTTTGGTAGGATCACGTTTCCCGAGGTAGATTAAAAAATGATTAAATGGCTATTGAAGAAATTGATTTGGGCTACTGACGCAAGGAAATGACATGGGATGAGTCATGATAATGAGAGTGATGACCTCCACACCTTATCCAGCAGTTGCAGCTCCTAATTGGGCCCACACCTGTTTTTTGGGCATTTTTTATTATTTTGTGGAGTTCTTTTTGGAGGCTCACGATTTCCTCAAGGAGAAACAAAAGTCAAAGAATTAAATTGTTGTATTATTTATTGTGCCATGGGGACACCCAAAATGAGTTATTCAAACACTCCTTGGACCCACCATGTGCTTTCATTTATTTCTTGTTGAGTGGGTTACCTTTATTTGGGTGGTTTAGTCCACTTTGGTAAATTATGGTTATATTGATCCATGTGTTGTATGTTGAGCTCATCTCAACCATTGATTAGAACATTTCATCTTTTAATCTTAGCCACTCGTTTTGAAAGTGGTTAGGATTTGGTTATGATTAAGGTTCTCTCATTTCTATTTAAAGGAGAGAGCTTCTCATTTGTAATGGTTCTTTGGATCTTGGATCTGAATAATAGAAAGACTTTTTTAAGGAAATTTTTCTGAATCTGCTTTGCATCTGATGTGCTCAAAAGGTGATTAGCTAGTCTTCAGCTTCCTAGCATTGTGGAAATTCTCATGAGATCTATATTTTTTGTATCTATCATTGTTTTCTCTACGGGAGGGCGTTTTGGCTGGAGTGTTTTTGTAGGGGGACCTCAACTCGCTCGATTCTCTTCATTTTGGATGAGGGGGTTTTCATTAGTTTCATTGTGATCTA
Organism: Pseudotsuga menziesii; assembly: GCA_001517045.1. NCBI lineage: Eukaryota > Viridiplantae > Streptophyta > Pinopsida > Pinales > Pinaceae > Pseudotsuga > Pseudotsuga menziesii. The sequence continues at coordinate 63,760 of LPNX010996803.1, read as the reverse complement.
TGATTACTTCATTTTACTATCTTGTAGCATTCAGTTTCTTTAACTTGTATTAGAAAATTTCATATGGTTGACATTTGCTCATGCAGGGTAGGGGGCGCATTGGTGGCTTGGAGCTTGCATATGCCATAGAAATCATGGGGATCTTCTAGAATTGATCGGGATAGCAAATATTTTCATTGTTACAGACTTATACAAGCATTTCTCGGTAAGATCCAATAGGTAAGTCTCTTCTTTTTCAGATCTTATTCCATTGTACCTTGATTTTCTTCAACTTTTTCTGAAAATTCCTAAAGCACTAAAAACACTAAAAATCAATAAACTTGGGAATAGTCCAATATTTTATCAAACCATTTATGGGTTTCATATATCAGGACTCCCCTTCATCAAATAAACTAAAACATTGGTCAAATTCCTCACAGTTTGATCTAGATCTGATTTTTAAGCAGAAAACTGCATAACCCCCCACTGAAAAATTGACCTGCTAGGGTTATGAGTTTTTCTAAATTTTGACTTCACAAATGGATCGATCGGGTCCCACATAGCCTAGATCAACCCCAATTATGTCCAATTGCTTAAACATTTGGCATAGATCTAAAAAATTGATTGAAACTGCCTTAGCGCCCTCACTGATAATTAGACTTTTCTTAAAGTGAGTTTTCTCTGAAATTTGACAAGATAGACATATAGATTGGGTCCTAGGAATTCCAGAACACCCCTAACGCTGAGCTAGTTCTCTCCAATTTTCCCTAGATTTGAAAATTTGGTTTTCATCCTCCTAGCCCCCCTCATCAGATTTTGACTTTTCTAGATCTGATTTTTCTGCTGATTTTCTGATTTGGGCTTGTAGATCAGGTCATCCTGACCTCTCTTCTCCTTCAAAACTGAGCCATTATCCCTGAGGTAACCCTAGAACTGCAGATCTATCTTCCTAATCCCTAGTGCTATCCATCCATTGAGCTAGGTTTCCTGTACCTTAGCTTTTCCAACTACCTTTTGGGTTCGTAGATCAAGGTGTCTCCCAGGTGGGTTCTTTGAAACATTTTTTTACTACTGACTCCATTGCCCAATGCACAGAAGGCACTGATCTCCTAGCTAGTGCTAGCCCCAAATTGACCTCACTCCTATTACTTTTTCCAACACCTACTAATAACTCAAGTCAACTATTTTTCACTGAGATTGTCCCCTTCGTACTAGGCAATCCCAACTCTGTTCTTGCTCACCCTGTCACAATTACGTTTCCCAAGACAGTGGTCATCTCCATCGGTTTCTAGTACCTTAACCCTAGAGCTAGGGTTTCCATTTACCTTGCACCTTAAGTACCCTGAAGCCCCATCTGATCTTCTTCTGGTGTCTAGGTCCAATCTCCCCTGTTGGGAGCAGATCTTGGTCTCCCCCATTGTTGTCTTGGACTAGGATAACATAAAGTGAAGGCTGCCTTGATTGGTGTAACAACCATCCATTTGGGAGTCTAGGTAGTCATGGTTCCACCCCTTAGTTGCTTGCCCCTCTACCATCCATCCTAGTTCCACATCACGCAGGAAACTACAAGGCGGGTGATAACATTTTGGCGTCATTGCCAAGGAGGTATAGGCCTACCTTTGTTCAACATACCTCACCTTTCCCTACGACATGTCTTTTATTGGTGTATTACTTGTGTGGTTCACCTAGAAACTCCACCCTACAACTCCACTAAGGATCATACCCAACATATTAATCTTAAGTTCTTAGAGCATACCATAAATCATAATGAATTCGGATGTATTTTTGAAGCACTTGAAGGAAGTAACCAAGAACATGATTGAAACTAACAGGAAAATAAATGAAAGGAATAGATGGAGGTCAGAATACGGGTATGAGGATGATCTCGAGCATGATTATGGGTATGAATATAGTTATCACAATCTTTATGATACCCACCAACTGCCTCACCCATGCAATAAAAATTTCTCGACCATCCCGAGTGGACCTGTAAGTCGACATGAACCTAGAAGTCATTCCCAGTTAAAGCCTTATAGCCAAGTAACCAGAGTTGTTAAAAAGCAAGGAAAACGGTCTCCTTTTGAATTTTCTAAAATACCAGGAGCACCTCATCCTATGCCAAATGATTACACTAGGAGGATGCCCCAGTTCAATGGAAATAAAGATATATCTATTGAAAGTCATCTCGACATTCTCTGGGATTACATGGAATCTAGAGGTGCAGACAATGAAGATGTTTATATGCGAGCCTTAGGAGAATCCTTGCAAGGGTATTTTCAACTATGGTTTGATCATTTAGCACTAGGATCCATCACTGGGTATGACATGTTCACAGATTTGTTAATTAATAGTTGGAGTAGGAACACTGATGATTCTTTAGAGTGTGAATCTAGCAATGATTATAATCAGTATATTGGCGAAGTGCTTTCTCAATTGGACCATTCATCTCCTGATATGTTCCAAATTATGAGCGTGTCTGCAATCCATAAGAATGTTACAGAGTACGTCAGGAATAATGTTTCAAAACCTCATGGTGAAACTAAGAGGGATATCAATCAAATCATACGAGATACTCTATTATTATTACCTGAAGCAGTCACAGTGCAAATATTGGATCTGATCCATGGAAGGGAACCTAACATGCACCATCAAGAAACATCTATAGTTGAGCCTTCCATTGGTGATGTCATTAAAGAGCATTTAAAAGAGCAACTCCATAGTCATTGCCGAATTGATGATAATTCGAGTCAGTATCCAACCTATCTGAATCTGGATTCAGACCTTGATCATATCACTGCAGAAGAAGAAAAGGTTAAAATTAATAAAACGTCCGTTGAAGAGCAATCATGTGGTCATATTGTAGTTGAATACCAAGTTTGTGAGGATAGAAATGAACATGGTGATGTTTTTCCTTGTCAAATGAATGATGATGATCATTTATCCTCGATTGAATGTAATGAACAATCTCAAGAAGAACAACCACATGATGATGATATACTAGTGAGCAAGCTTGACTTAGAACCTTCTTTGTCACATCTGTCGAAATGGAATATGTGTCAAAATAATCATCAAGAGCCTCCAAGGAATGATTCTTGTAATGCTGCTGCTATTCCCCATCATACTTTTGATCAAGGTGATTTGGTAGAGGAGATTAATCCTAGTGAGTCTAGTTCTTGGGAGGTTAGTTTCAATCTTGCCAATTTCTCTAGAAAATGTCCCATATCACATGCAAGATTGGTGTTAACATATTTAGGTGATACAAATCAAGTTTTAATTTGTCAATCCAACCTCCCATCCCAGCTTTTGAAGTCCTTCTCTATGGTATCATGCGGTATAGATTCTAGAAAGTGCCAAATGGTCAATGGTAAAGCATTATATCCCCTTCCAAACTTGGTGCATAATGTTTTCAACTTTGCTAATTTCTTTTATTGGGTGAATGAAAAGCTCTATAAAGACCAATTCCAATATTTTCTCATTTTATAAACAACAAATGGGGTTAATCTCAATTTCTGGTTTAAAGATATTTAATTTGTCCCTATTTTGTTCCATCATTGATCATAAATGATCGAGTTTACTGACCAAAAAGATCAGGGAAAAGATGATGGCCTAGGAGGAATGAATCATGTATCGTATTCTTTTCTTTCATCAAATTTAAACTTGCATAAATTTTATGATCGTATCGATCTATGGATGGAAGAAGTCTACAACAATCAATCTCATCCCTGGCATGATTTCTTTTCTCTTTATCCATATCTTTCTTTGATTTTCAAACCACAAGTTACGATGGCTTCAATTTTCATCCACATTACTTTCAAACCATCTCTGGCTTGTAGGGTCATTAACTGTAAAGAAAGCTCAATAGATTTGTTCAACAAGTTGTTGCATTGGATTTATGATTTTACCTAACACTTGTCTAAATTGGTTAGAGTAGGGTAGGTAGGACATGAATAAGCCTTTCCTAGCAGTAGTATAGAATCTTGTTTGGTTGTCTGAAGCTCACTTTTGAAGCTCTTAGTGTAATTTTGTTGTCCTGCAAAATAAAAATCAAACTTTTATTAAAAGTTGTGGTTATAGATTAGATTTACTTTATGCTTTTTCAGCTTCATGCATCTTTATTTTCAGTATTTATATATTATCCACATACTATTCTGACAATCGGTCTGTGAGTTTGGTATAGCTCTGGACATGTTGCAGATAGTCAGGTGCATTTTTGGTAGCGGTTGAAGAGCTAGATGGATTGATCGAAGATGCAAGAAGCAGAGTGTGACCAGAGATTCTGAGGTTCTCAAGCGCTCTTTTCAGCCAGGCTACCATATTCTATTTTTCATACACAGTACATTTTTCAGACAAATCTCTTACATATGAGATGCTGAGATGAGAAGTCTATATGGATCATTTTTGTATTAGTGGACTATTGTACTCTCCCATGTCAGGACTGAGTCTCAAGACACTCACATTTGAGGACCGATGTAGCTGTTTATGTTATTTCAGAGCAGTCATGGATGCCTAGTGTTATATTAGTTCTTTCTCATTGGACAAATGATTTCTCAGATGGTTATAATGCATGGTTATGACTCAGCATTTTATATTGTGTTATGGTTATTATTGCTCTTATACTGATTCTTGTGACATGTATTGACTTGTGGTATCATGATCTGGCAGTCATAATTATATGGACTTGGTTGTATCTTATACTATGTATTGATGTCATTACTCTGACTTTGAAGTTCTTGATATATACTCATTGGTTTTACCCTCCTTAAGGAGAATAGAGGTAGTAATTCCCACCATTGCTTTGGCTTGCTAGTGTTGGCTCCATCATTCATTGTCTTCACCCATCCATTACCTTCCAGTTTAGTTTTCAACCTGACTGACTTCTTAACTTATGGCATGGAGGACCTTTTTCCCCACTAGAAATTTTGTTGGACAAGCCTCCATGTTTATATTGTGTCTTGGCTCTGATTTGGTCATAGAACTTGCCTTTGGTAAGTTGGATTGTATGCCTAAATCATTCTTGTCGTTTGTCCCGATGTTTGGCACTGTGTAGAACTTCCCCTAGTCACTTGAGATGTTATTGGCTAAAACTAAAAGCTCATGTACCACCTGTATTGAAAGTATTGAATATGCGCCCATGGAAAATGAAAATTATAAAACTGTGTTTCTTAACATATGTAAAAAGGGAAAGAGCAATGAAATGCTAAAATACTCCTTGAAGAGGATAAGAAAAGGTCTAAAAAAAAGCAATGGTTAAAAATATTCTATATCCAAAAATTGTTGACCTTATTAAAATAAATATGCCCCAGATGAAAGTTGCGATTAGTTGTGCTTTTAAGCACTGGTGAAGTCCCAAAAGGGTCATTAAGGAAAAAAAGGCCATGGAATAAAATTATGATCCTAATGAACTTGGATCAAGCTTGGTGTAGACATGATGCCTAAGTTGAATAAGCACTCTCTAAACAACTCACCTATTTGTGAGGCACTGCCATTCCTTGTGTTGTTGTTTGTCCGACATTGGTTATAGTGGGTATTCCTTTTCCTTATCCAAAGTGTCATGATGTTGAGTAGGAATTCATCCTTTGCCTTAGCCTTGTCATTTCACCCTTCACCCTTCACTAGCAAAATGACTACAGCTATGAAGTGAGTATAGTCTTGAAAGTCTAAGTCTGAGTAATATTCAATAAAGCCTTATATATGTATTGGTTGATGTACCTCCAGTGAAATGAATGCTACTTGTTGTGATTGTTACTTGAATGAGTTGTAGAGCGTGTCTTAACCTTTTAACACTTGCAGAGGATGGATATAGTCTGAGTTATTATTGGTGTCTGATTATTCACAGATGGTTATATTGTTTATTGGATATGATTGATGAACATATAGAGACCTATAAGGGGTATGAGTATACACCATATATGGATTTTAACTCTCTAAGTCTAACGAGATAGTTTATTTCTAGTTCTGGGCACTTACAGATGTGATCGGGCTCACTCTACCTTTCTGATGCAGTTTTTCTTCATAGATTGATATTTTTGAGCAGGGAGATGTTTCAGTTGGATATCCTAGGGCGTGTATGGGAATAGGGGGGTGCATCCACTTGTTTGTACCATAGTACCCCCATCTCGGAGATCCTGGTGGGCTTAGTTTGGCAACGCAGGCACCCTAGGAGTCTATTTTGGCAGGCTCATGTTTCCCGAGGTAGATTAAAAAATGATTAAATGGCTATTGAAGAAATCGATTTGGGCTATCGATGCATGGAAATGACATGGGATGAGTCATGATGATGAGAGTGATGAATTCCACACCTTCTCCAGCAGTTGTAGCTCCTGATTGGGCCCACACCTATTTTTTGGGCATTTTGTATTATTTCCTGGAGCTCTTTTTGGAGGCTCACGATTTCCTCAAGGAGGCACAAAAGTCAAAGAATTAAATTGTTGTATTATTTATTGTGCCATGGAGACACCCAAAGGGAGTTAGTCAAACACTCCTTGGACCCACCATGTGCTCTCATTTATTTCTTGTTGAGTGGGTTACCTTTATTTGGGTGGTTTAGTCCACTTTGGTAAATTATGGTTATATTGATCCATGTGTTGTATGTTGAGCTCATCTCAACCATTTATTAGAAAATTTCATATTTTAATATTAGCCACTCATTTTGAAAGTGGTTAGGATTTGGTTATGATTGAGGTTCTCTCATTTCTATTTAAAGAAGAGAGCTTCACATTTGTAAGGGGTCTTTGGCTCTTGGATCTGAATAATAGAAAGACTTTTTTGTGGAAATTTTTCTCGATCTGATTTGCATCTGATGTGCTCAAATGGTGATTACCTAGTCCTCAGCTTCCTAGCATTGTGGAAATTATCATGAGATCTATATTTTTTGTATCTATCATTGTTTTGTCTACATGAGGGAGTTTTGGCTAGAGCGTTTTTGTAGGGGGCCTCAACTCGCTCGGTTCTCTTTGTTTTGGATGAGGGGGTTTTCATTAGTTTCATTGTGATCTATGATTACTTCATTTTACTGTCTTGTAGCATTCAGTTTCTTTATCTTGTATTAGCAAATCCGATATGGTTGACGTTTTCTCATGCAGGATAAGGGGCGCATTGGTGTATTGGAGCTTGCATATGCCATAGAAATCATGGGGATCTTCCAGAATTGATCGGGATAGCAAAGATAATCACTGTTATAGAATTATACAAGAATTTCTAGGTAATATCCAATAGGTAAGTCTCTTCTTTTTTAGATCTTATTCCATTGTACCTTGTTTTTCTTCAACTTTTTCTGAAAACTCCTAAAGCACTAAAAACACTAAAAATCAATAAACTTGGGAATAGTCTGATCTTTTGCCAAACAATTTTTGGGTTTCATATATCCCCTTCATCAAATCAACTAAAACGCTGGTCAAATTCCTCACAGTTTGACCTAGATCTGATTTTTAAGCAGAAAACTGCATAACCCCCCACTGAAAAATTGACCTGCTACAGTTTTGAGTTTTTCTAAATTATGACTTCATAAACGGATAGATCGGGTCCACACAGCCTAGATCAACCCCAACGTTGTCCAATTGCTTGACCATTTGGCCTAGATCTGAAAAATTGACTGAAACTGTCGTGGCGCCCTCACTAATAATTAGACTTTTCCAGAAGTGAGTTTTTTCTGAAATCTGACAAGATAGACAGATAGATCGGGTCTCGGGAATTATTGAACACCCCCAACATTGAGCTAGTTCTCTCTGGTTTTCCCTAGATCTGAAAATTTGGTTTTCAACCTCCTATCCCCCCTCATTAGATTTTGACTTTTCTAGATCTGATTTTCTGATTTGGGCTTGTAGATCAAGTCATCCTGACCTCTCCTCTCCTTCAACACTGAGCCATTAACCCCTAGGTGACCCTAGAACTGCAGATCTGTCTTCCTAAGCCCTAGCGCTAGCCATCCATAGAGCTAGGTTTCCTGTACCTTAGCTTTTCCAACTACTTTCTGGGTTCGTAGATCAAGGTTTCTCCCAGGTGGGTACTCTGAAACATTTTTTTACTGCTGACTCCAATTCCCAATGCACACAAGGCACTGATCTTCTAGCTAGCACTATCCCCAAATTGACCTCACTCCTATTCCTTTTTCCAACACCTACTGATAGCTCAAGTCACCTATTTTTCAGTGAGATTGTCCCCTTGGTAACAGGCAGTCCCAACTCTATTCTTTCTCACCCTGTCATAGTTACGTTTCCCAAGAAAATGGTCATCTCCATCGGTTGCTAGTACCTTAACCCTAGATCTAAGGTTTCCATTTACCTTGCACCTTAAGTACCCTTAAACCCCATCTGATCTTCTTTTGGTGTCTAGGTTTGATCTCCCCTGTCGGGAGAAGATCTGGGTCTCCCCCATTGTTGTCTTGGACTAGGATAACATAAAGTGAAGGCTGCCTTGATTGGCAAGACAACCATCCATTTGGGATTCTAGGCAGTCATGGTTCCACCCCTTAGTTGCTTGCCCCTCTACCATCCATCCTAGATCCACCTCATGCAGGAAAGTACAAGGCAGGTGATAACAAACGGTATATGTTCTTTACTGAAATTTTATTGAGAGCCCGATAGTCGATGCACATGCACCAAGTTCCATCTTTCTTTGGAAATAAGATGACTGGAATTCCACAAGGAGAGGAGCTAGCGAGGATATGACCCTTGCCGATCAAATCCTGGATTTTCCTATGAATATCTATGTTCTTGAGAATCAATATTTTATAACAGATGTGTTACGTAATGAAGAACCAAGAACAAGTTCAATTGAGTGTTTTACCTGACAATGCAGAGGTACTTCATTCGGCTCTTGAAATACATTTCGGTATTCCTGAAGAATGTGGTCAATATTTTGTTGTTTTTTTCAGGTGCTACGCTGGTCGATGAGTTGACTTTTTATTTTAGTTTTATTAGAATGTTGAGGATTTATCATAATTAAAGCGAACTTCTGAGCATGATTGATAAGCTTCTTTGTTTTTTTGGAATATATTATAGAAACCGTTGATGTGGGTTTTTCACTCTACTATTTCATACCATTGATTCCAAATTTTGGCAATCACCTTCTGAGGCCATGACTGATATGTACCATGTCAATCTCATAGGTAAGATTTCCTAAACAAGGCATCGACTATAGAATGCGGTGCCACGACACAGAGTACTTCATCTTCAAAAGGCGTGATAAAGTAGGTGAGTCTGCATTGGCGTGTGATTCTTATTTCCTCTCCATATTTCATCCAACCAATATTGTAAGGATGAGGATGTGAAGTGGTGACAAGACCTAATTCCTTCACAAGATATTTAGAAATGAAGTTCTTCTGACTACCATTATCCACAATCAGATGTAATGTATTTTTTTGAACCCATATCTGTGTATGGAACAAGCGTTCTCGTTCCTCCTCATCGAAGATAGTTGAGGATATCAGAGTGGTCGAATTCGAAGCCAAGAGGGTTGATGCATCTGGATCATATTCTACCAAGGTTCTGTCAAACAAGTCGGATGTCGACAATTTTTCCAAAAATGTCTATCGAGCTTTGCATTCTGACATATCATGCCACTTTGAATTGTGATAATCATACCATTTCTCGGTAGGAGCTTGTTTGTTGTGATCCTTCTTGTCTTTCTGGAATTTCTTCTTGTGAGAATTGGGCTTTGGTGAAGTCGACTGAGAAGGGTTCTTAAAATTGTTGGAGTTGGATGGTGACTTATTTTCAGATGCTCTACCTATTGGCTTGTTCATGAAACATGTTTTTCCTTTTTGTTTAGCTTTAAGCTTGCTGGCATAATCAAATACATCTGCAAGTGTACTGACAGTCAGAAACTAAATCTCTTGTTGAATGTACGGGGATAAACCATTGGCGTACTTCACGAAAATCAATTTCTCTTCTTATTAGATTCCAAGTCTAGCCATGAGTCGATAGAACTCGTTGGTGTAACTCTGCACGGACTGGTCTTTCCATTTCCTTAGTTGTTGCCACTTCTTTACTGTTGTTCAAGATACTTGGGCGGGTATAAATTCTTTCAGATGTATTCGACAAATTTTACCCATGTGTCTATGGGGTCGCCTTATTTCTCCATCTTTGTCGATAAATTTTCACACCATTAGTGTACCGAGGTTGACATATTCAAGGACTCAATGGTGATTTTTTCCACTTCGGCAAGTTGATTCACAGATTAGTAAGATTCCAGTTATTGTACCAAATTATCGACAAATAGCGCGTCAATCTTTCCTCCAAGATTTGGTATGTCCAAATCATTTGCACTTTGAAGGGGCTAATTTTATCGAAGTGAGGTTGCGTCGAGGCTTCCCCGAAGTTCAAAGTGATTCGCATGAGAATTAGGGAAAATTTTAAGAATCCATACTTATTTAAAAGTGTATAAAGCTTGGCGAATATTACCAATTCTTAAAATGTCAATTATAAAATATTCGGAAATATTTTTCTAAAAATATTTCAAATTTTAAGGATTTTATATAGTTTATATAATAATCTAGTGATTTTTAGAGTGAAAAAATTTCACCCCATCAAAATTGGGCGAAATAGGGCTTCAAAAAATGCAAATTGGCAAATATTTTTTTTGAAAAAACCATGGAAAAATAGCCCATGGGCTAGATTTCTCCCCTAAAATTTTCCTTGATGAGAATCTCACTAAACTGGACAAACAATTCGGTTCGTTGGCGAGCCGGTGCTTTTTCTATGAGTTGTTCTCTCTTGCCAGTTGCATGTCTATTGTTTTCTTCTTTGGCCATCTTTTCTAAAATCGAAGGAAGTGTATTCTTGTGTTCCTGAGTTTACGAGGATGTTTGAACAAGCATAAGTTGAATAACTTTGATGGAAGTGTTGATGTAAATTAGGCCCCTGAACAAGATCAAGTTCTGATACCAATGCTCCAGGTCATTCCCAAGTGCACGCTAGGGAAAACAGTCGACTGAATGAGTCAAGCAATGTTATGGAGGAAGCATAGAAAAAGAACAAGTAGGAAACACACTATATCGACAAAAAGCATGTGCATAGACAATATGTAAGAATTCAAACCATTCTCTATTATTACTGCTTCTCCATGAAGGTTGGTTGATTGTTACAATAATGTACATGTTTATATATGATGCTAAGATTCTTTGGTGACTACCCATTACGTTGGGCCCGGGATAGAAGGGAAGAATTCATATATAATTCTACCTAAGGAAAGAAGAGTATAAGGATTAAAGGAAGAAGAGGAAGGACATGCGACATAGGGAACAACATCAAAGAATAAGATAAGGATGCTATGATAGAAGAGGGAAGATAAGGAGAAAGGTAAAGAGAAGGTGCGGGACGAGGAACCTACGTCAGTTTTGTAAGCTACGATGGAAGCACAGAGCAAGAGATGTAATGACATGGCATAATATTCATGGAAGCAAGCGTGCAGATAAGGTAACAACCAGAAAGTGACAATAAGGCATGATGCTAAGGAAGCAGCCACCCTTAGCAATCATGGGTACGAGCTCAACTAGATCCAATGGAAACCACATGCATAAAGGCATTTTTGTAAGTCAGGTCGATAGCACCTTTTTGGTAATATATTGCTAGAATAGGAAAGACAGTGTGTGGGCTGAGGATAGTAAGTCGGCCGGGATAGCGACTGAAGCTGAGTCTGTTAGAGTTTGTATCGAGTCATTATTGAGACTATAACAAGCATGTAGGGGAATATATCAAGTCTGTAAGAAGGCTATAAAAAGAGAAACCCAAGCGGTAAATGGGTTATTCGGTCAGCTAGTTAGCTAGTTCTTGTTAGATGAATTTTGAGTTGATTAGTCGATACAACAATTTTGAGTAAGTGTCTGGACTCTGGGAGAGGAGTTGGAGCTACACTAGAGGTATATAGTTTTGGTCACTGACTGTGAATCATTGTGTGCATCAGAGTAGTGGTTCAGCAGCTGAGTGCGTAGACAGACAAAGAAGGTTGAGACGATCCAGGATGTGTGCGGATCACGGAGTAGGATTAGAGTAGAGTGATAAAGATAGAGAATAACAAAGAGCATGAGATGGAGGAGAAGTCTGTAGAGAGAGAAGAGAATATATTGAATAGATTCTATAAATTTATGTACAGACAAAAGGTGCATCTATTTCCTCGTGCCATTTCCAAATGAAGAGCACCTTGTGGTTTTTTCCTAGATGGGTTTCCACGTTACATGTTGTGTATATGTGTCAATGTTGAGTAGCTTAAACAAGTGCATATTTACTGTGTTTAATGATTGATTGGTTATTTCTCTTTAAATGGATAAGTGTATTGATATTGTAATTCGAGTAATGAATATGTCTATGATGTTTTTTCACTGCGCATTTGCGTAAGGTTGCATAAAGAAGGGCATGTCATATCCTGTGTCGACAAAGAACGTGCAAACCACCAACCCAGCTTCCCGGTATTCATTGTAAACCTTGGCACAAATATAAGTACTTAAAACACCCTCCCACACAAACTATTTAAACATGGTTCTTGCAGTTACCCATATAATTGAGATATCTCGGGTGAGATGGCATCTGTGTCGCAGGTGCTGCGGGTTGGGCTCTGCTCTATCGAGCCGATATCTTGGGCTTTGTTGAGTTGGAAAAAAAGAAGGGTTGAACTTGGTCACAGGGGAAAGAAATCCAACACATTACGTTTAGTTACAGGAATTTATAATGGTTCAGAAGTTCAACCATCGCAGACGACTAGAATATAGAGACATTCTGTTAATGTTCGATAGGTGCCGACAAGGCATGTCAATATGTTGTATGTCAAGAGTGAAACCTGGAAAGGTTTGTGGAGGTCTGGACTTGTCAAATCCGATGTTGAACGTGTCAAAGCAGTCGAAGTATTCGAAGTAGTCTAAGTGCTAAACTTTGTTGAATTTTGACAACATGCCAACTGCTGGTTGGATCAATAACTAAGACCATATTTTACTATGCCTTTTAGGTACCTCATCCCATGCTTTGCAGCTATCAGGTGAACATGTCTGGGCTCAACCATATACTAACTCAAGGTGTTCACATCAAATCATATATCTGATCATGTATTCATCATATACATTAATGAACCAATGGTATATTTGTATAGTGTCACATCCACTAATTCTAATGAAGCATCATGCAACAAATTCAAGTGTGTGTCCATGGTTTTGGTCATGGATTTACATTCCAACATGTCAAAACTTTTCAATATTTACATTGCATACTTCCCTTGGTTAAGGAAGATTTGTTTTGGACTCTACCATACAACAAGACCTAGAAAAGAATGCATCAAGCCAAGGTATTTCATCTCAAATTCTGTAGTGAGATTCTTCTTACACTCTGATATTTTCTTCTCATTACCTGTCATGAATAAATCATCCACATATAGCAACAAAATGACAGGTTCATAATTCATAACCTTGAAGTAAAGGTTAGCATAATCCTTACTTTTGGTAAATCCCAAGCTCATCAGAAAACTACATATTCTTCCATACCAAGCTCTTGGAGATTGCTTCAATCCATTAATATCCTTCTTTAGTTTAAAGACATGTGTCCCTATGTATTCGACTTCAAAACCTTGTGGTTGTGCTATGTACACTTCTTCTTCAATAACATCATTTAAGAATGTTGTTTTCACATCCGTCTGGTATAACTTCCATTTGTCTTGACTGCTAGTGCCATGATGGTTCTAATAGAATTGCACCTTTCTATTGGAGCAAATTTCTCTTCATAATTTATTCCTTCCTTCTGAGAGAATCCACGTGACACAAATATGGATTTATACTTTTATATGCTTCCATCGGTTGTATGGTTTATCTTGTAGATCCATTTGGAAGATGCCACACTTTTACCTTTTGGTTTGGGAACTACTTCCCACACATCATTATTCATTATGGATTGGTATTCTTCCTTCATGGATTCTACCCATTCTCTCTTTTGAACAGCTTCAAAACAAGTAGGTTATTTGTCTACAAGATCGCACATCAAAGCCACATAAATAGGAAACGGATTTGGCTTCTTTCTCTACCTTGTGGAGCCTTCTGGAGCACCATACCTTTATACTTCTTGAATAATATCACCAGCACAAGTTGGATTTCTCTTGTGGGACATATTCATGTGGGGAGGTTCTTGGGGCTCCAATGTATCATGTTCTTCAGAAAGCTAATCATCAGGAGAAGGTGCAACTTGCTTCATCGATTCTGTAGCTTTGGGAGCTACAACTTCTTCATATGTTTCTTCAAGATGTCACTTTCTCGATTTCTTAAGAGTTGTATCTTCATCAAATGTTACATCCATTACATATTCCTTCATGATCAATCTTTAGTTTTGGTATACCTTATACTACCTTGCTCAAATGTGCTAGGTATTTGTAGTTTTATGTGAGAAATCCTTATATTCCATAGTTCACATGGACTTGTAGTATCATGAATCAAGGCTACTTTTGAGTGACCTTTCAATTTATACAGGTCATCTTCTTTTGTCCCAATGATAGATACGTCTTATAGAGAACATTTTCTTCAAATTATTATTTTCCTAACTTTCTATAGGTTCTTCTTCTTCATTTAAGTGAGAATTATGTATTTAGTTATTATTCCTCTTATATTCCTCTTTCTTTGTTTGACAAATTCTAGAAATGTGTCCTATCTTGTCACATTAGTAACACTGATAAGAGGATAAATATTTCTTCTTGTAATCACCCTTTTTATTCTTTAGAAACTTCTTAGGAGGATAATACCCCTTATGAGTTTCCTTCTTGAAATGATGGTTTACTTTTCTTCTTCTAGTATGAGTAGCTAGAGCATGGTCATCATCTCTAAGTAGTGCTTCTCGATTAGCTACTCTAGCTTCTTCTTGAACGCATTCTTCCCATAGGACATCAAATTGCAAGCTTTCCTTCCTTGCACAGATTGTCTAGATGAAGGATTCACATGGTCTAATTAGACCATTGAGAGCGATCATTCCTAGTTCAATTTCACCAATATGTCTTAAATTGCTTCTAGTTGTTCTTTGAATTGAGAGACCCTTGTGAAGTATTCGTCAATAGATTCACCCTTTCTCATATTTGTACTTTTGAGTTGGGATCTCAAGTTCATATTTTGGTTCATGTTTCTTCCTTCATACATTCCCGATAGGGAATCAAACATGTCCTTAGGTGTATCCTTGGAGTATACTTGAGGAATGTCTTCCTTATTTTGAAACTTCTCAAGCTTGAGTTTCGGGTGAAGTTTCCAACATTTGGATGCATCGTGACCCTTTTTCTGCCAATGTGTGCATGTAGGTTTTTCTCCTTCCTTCTTATCTATAGTTGTATGTTTGAATTTCCCTTTACCTTTGAATTTGTTTCCATCTGGTTTAAAAGGTTTCTTGGAAAAATTTTCTTTTGTATTCTTTCCCTTGGACTCCATATGAGTCGCTTGAACGCATACCTAATCAAGGTTAGCCAAATTAAACATAAGTAGCATATGATGTAAATAACTATGTAATCCTCATATATACTTGAGAAGAGTTTCTTGAGTTTAGATAGGTATACCAAGTACCAAATCTATTTTCCTGAACTCTTGTGTGTATTTATACACACTTTGTCCTTTACCTCGCCTTTAATTTTGCAAGTCAATCATAACTTGATGCATATATCCCAATAGATAGAACTATTTTTTTAATGATGAAATAAACTCATACCAATAGCATATCATTTTACCTTTTGTGGACATATCATCTTGAGATATGCTCTCCCATTGTATGAGAGTGATCCATCCAGGTCGGAGAGAAGCCAACTGAATTTTGATGCTATCTTTAGTGATTTTTTTAATCCTACAATAAAAACTTATATTTGATGGATCCAATTATCCAATTTTTTGGTATTAACATTAAGGGAGTTTTGAGGTCTGAAATGGGCCTCATAAAGGAAATAAGAAAATAAGAGTTATAATAATAAAATAAAGATTCTAAATTTTGGAGGGGAAAAAGAAAAAACTATTTTTCTTATTGTATTTTTTATATATATCCTTATCGATTCACCCAAATTTCGAGTTTGGGGACTCGTTAGATGCGAAAATTAATTCCACATCCAACCCATACCCACGCGGAATACTTCTGAGGTACCCACGACACCCAAAAAAGGAATTTTCACTAACATTTTTGGGCGTCGTGTGTACCTCAGAAGTATCCAGTGTGGGTATGGTTTAGATGCAAAATTTTAATTCCACATCCAACAAGTCCCCAAACTTGAAATTTGGGTGAACCCATAAGGAGATATGCCAAAAATACAATAAGAAAAAGTAGTTTTTTCTTTTTCCCTCCATTTGTTTTTACAAATTTTACCCTTATGGTTGACATCATCATCTTGAATCCTATTAGTTCTTATAACGTGAATTTTAATGGTACAAATTTTGTTTTGAGGCCCATTTTTTACCTCAGAACTTCCCTAATGGTTATCCATTGTAAATAGGTAATGCAAACTTAATATCAAGCTTTAATTGAGGCATATTGAAATAAACTTTTCCATTGGATTGTTTTTTTCTTTTTAAATGGAGAATGTAAAGAACCATCAAGTAAAGATGGTGGAGTTTTAGGAGGCTACTTACCACCTCCTTCTTGTTAAGTTTTATGCCTCCATAGCTTAAGTCCTACCTTCATAATAATTTAATATATTTTCACAATAACAACATAAAGAGGATCACCGGAAGAAACACAATCATAAGGTACACAACAATTTAGCCTGGGTAACCCTAAAGGGAAAAACTCAGCAAAAACTTACTCAATATAAATTACCAAAATTCAATGACTAAAGAACAAGGTCTCATAGAGAGAGAGAGAGAGAGAGAGAAACCCCAAAAATAAGAGCCAAACACCAAATACACTAGTCCTCCTCCTTTTATGTCCCTCCTTCTTTCTCTCTCTTACATAATACAAGTGTGACTGAGTGTGTATAAATGTGAGAGGGCACCTCCCTATTTATACTAATATTGCCAACTGCCATTTTCCCTAATTGGGTCGACCTATCTAGATGATAGGTCCAACCTACCTAGGAAATCTCACAACAATGATCATACTATTCTTTTATGGGTGCTATTGACCCGACTTACAACGGAGGGTTTACCTCATGGATTTTACATGAGATTTTACATCAGAGACATATATTGAAGGAGGAATAATAATAATGTAAAGTACAAGTAGAATAATCTTTAAAGTTACATTATTTCAGCACACCCCCTTAAGAGGAAGGGTATTCTACTGACATCAACAAAAACTGGTGTTGATATACACAACATCATCGAAAGGAGAGAGGAGGGATCATCAACATCATATTTTGGAGCATTGTCTAGTACATATGTAGATCATCGAAAGTTTTGAACAACATCATCGTATTCAACACTCAGTTGGAGTATCATCATCTGCAGCATGGAATTGCGGCATCATCATTTGCACCACAAAACTAAACCATCATCATCATCATGGAATTGGAGCATCATCATCTGCAGCATGGAATTGTAGCATCACCTACAGCATGGAGTTGGAGCATCATCATATGTCACATGGAGCTAGAGAATCATCATCTGCAACATGGAACTGGATCATCACCTATAGCATGGAGATGGAGCATCATCATCATGTACCTGAACAGAGAACTGTGGGAACAACATCATCATCATATTCAATACAAAGCTGAAGCATCAACATATTTAGTATAAAAACTGATACATCACTAATAATGACAACACAAGGCAAGCTCATCAACATAAAGCTGGAATAACAAAAAAAACTACAACATGAGGTTCACTCATCAGAATAAAGTTGGAATAACAACAACGACAGAACGAGGTTGGCTCATCAGCATAAAGCTGGAATAACAACAATGACGGCATGAGGATATCTCATCCACATAAATCTGGAATAACAAATACAACAACATGAGGTTGGATCATCAGCATAAAGGTAGAATAACAACAACTGCAACACAAGGCTGGCTCATCAGCATAAAGTTGGAATGACAATAATGATGACATGAGGCTGGCTCATTATCATAAAGTTGGAATAACAACAATGAAATGTGACAAGCATCATCATCAAGGATGGAGTAACATCATCTATGGAAACCATAAAAACAACCAACATGATCCTTCCTTTTGAAATTATGGGATCATGGGAAACACATATGTGGTACTCAGATGATCTGTCCCCTTTTGGGATTACGAGATCAAGTCTTTACGGAGCTACCAATACTAATAACAACTAAAATATACATACATAGGACGATCCTTCCTTTCAGAATTACAGGATCAATTCCACCACTAACATCATGAACAATCCTTCCTTTCGAAATTACGAGATAAAGTCTACTAACATCCTAGATGATTCTTCCTTGCAGATTTACGGGATCAAGTCCACTAACATCCTAGATGATCCTTCTGTTGATGTATTTGTAACTTCAGAATGTAATCAAGGAGGTATTGGTCCCTGATGTTCCTATCAAGAGAATCATTAATGTAATCAAGTCATGTAAAGTCATATAGGTTAACCCTCCTTGTTGATCAAGGGGGAAATTCCCCACAGTTGTCGGGCACTAGGGTTATTAGACTCTCCTATAGAATTTGGCCCTGTAAGTAATTGTCAAGTGGAAAACTAGTATAAATAGAGAGTGAGGCTCTTTATTTGGAACACACACTCACTCAATTGTAGCGAATGAGTGAGAGAGAAGGAGCTCGCACAAGTGAGAGAGAGATCAGCTGTCGCAGATCATCTTTGTGTTTTTGGGTTTTACTTTTCCCATTGGTACTCATTCTATATCTGAGGAAGTTGCGGGGTTTTCTCCTTTATGGTTTCCCCAAGAAAAACTCTTTGTGTCTCATGTCTCTTATGATTATTGATGTGCATGTTATTCTCTCAGATAAGATCCTAATATCATATTGCTTAAATGATAAAAATATAACATGATATCAGAGATAACCTGAGAAGAAGACACTGTGCAGTTGATGAATCTAGGGATTCTCACTTTTTGGGTCTCTCTCTACAAATCATCAGCAAAATGAGGCTAGGATAACTCTCCATTGAAGGGCGCATCTTTCTGTCGAAGTGGAATTTGATTCTGGGTATTTTCATTCACTGCTCCAGGAAATTAGGGATTTTCACAGAAGAGGAATTTTTTAGTGAGCCCAGAATAGGATTTCTCTCCTCCTCAAAATCTAAATTTAGAGACCAAGATCAAAAATTTTGGTTTGGTAAAAATTCAGGAAAGTTAAACCCTAATTTGACCCCGGACCAGAAAACCCTAAAATACTAAAACTAGTAGTTTTGGTACCTTCTCTCTATCTCAATATTGGAGAAGTATCAAAAGTCAAAATATTTACACAACAAATAAATGTTCGTGTTGAACACTGTGTAAAAATTTCAGCCTCAAATTCGCTATATTATGGGAGATATGATTCCTCCAAATCAGGGTTCCAGCCTCTCCCAGGATTCATCCCTAAACAGGACACCTAGGGAGAATTGCTATATATCTGGCTAAGAAGGTCCAAATTAAATTTCGCAACATGTTCCATATAGGGCACAAAATTTTATTTCTATGGTAAATGATTCAGACCCCGAAGGTGAAACAGTGACACATGCCATTCCATACAAGTTCTCTATGTTGAACAGTATTTAAATAAGTCACCTTGGGAAACTCTCATAAGTCCCAATTGGTGAAACCCATCCTGCTCAAACCTGCGGTTTTGGAAATATAACAGATGAGGATACCTCAGTACAAATTTTTAGACACAGAGGAGCAATACTTTTAGATATATTGCAGAAACAATATCAATAAATTCTGTAGAAGAAATTGAAGAAAACTAGGGCATCAAATATTTTGCAGTTCTGATCACAGTTTTGGGAAAATGAGTATCCTACTTAGCACACCTTCAAGAGGCACATCTTTCTATCCAATCATATGAGAAATATTCCAATTTTTTAAAATTAGGGTTTCTCTGACAAAACCTAGATCAGGCAGATCCGGAACCAGGACGGACACCTCAAATCGGTAAGATATAATGCTTTGCTATTTACATTTGAGGTTTTCATTTCAAAATGACCTATCACACCAACTTGATGAATATATTGGTGAAGCTAAAAACTTTTGAGCATGGAAGTATAGGTTTTCACTGGTTCTTGAAGAAAATAAATTGGACACCTACATAAGTGAAGAGGTTCTAGTTCCAGAGGGAGATGAGGCTAAAGACTTACACAAGAAGAACTTGGTCAAGGCCAAGAGGATTATTGTTGATTCCATAAAGGATCACCTTATACCACAAGTTTCTTCCCTAAAGACACCTAAAGAGATGTTTGATTCCTTGACCAAGCTATTTGAAGGGAAGAACATAAATCGGAAGATGACTTTGAGAAACCAATTGAAGAATGTAAAGATGCAGAATGTAGAGACCATAAATTCATACTTTACAAGGGTCTCTCAAATCAAAGAACAACTTGACGCAGTGGATGAAAAAGTAGAGAATACATAAATTGTGATAACCACCTTGAATGGCCTCCCAGGATCATGGGATTCATTCATTCGATGAATGTGTTCCATAAGGAAGTGATTACCTTCAGTAGACTCTGGGAAGAGCGCACATAAGAAGAAGCTCGAATCATAATAAGAGAAGAAAAAATGGGAGCAACTGAATATAAATATCTCACAATCCAAAGAAGATCCCTCGAGGCTGGGCCTCCCATGGTCAGATATAAGTGTTGATCCTTTCTAACATGATGGTAGGCTGGACCTCCCATGGTCAGATATAAGAGCTGAGCCTTTCCGACATGGTGGCAAGCTGGGCCTCCCATGGTCGGATGTAAGTGTTGAGCCTTTCCGACATGGTGGCAGGTTGGGCCTCCCATGGTCAAATGTAAGTGCTAAGCCTTTCTGACATGGTGGCAAGCTGGGCCTCCCATGGTCAGATGTAAGTGTTGGGCCTTTCTGACATCGATGATGGATGTGTTCCTCCCATGGTCAAATATAAGTGTTGGGAATGCCTTTCTGATATGGATGTTGGATGTGTTCCTCCCATGGTCAGATATAAGTGTTGAAGAATATGAAGACCTACATGAAGGCTAGGCCTACAACCAGCATGAAAAAGGGTTGGCTCTGTATAACTTCCTGTGATGAGCAGAATTGAGAGATAACACCATTTGATCGAGATAGCGGGAGCAATGATGATGATCCAGTAATGATCCAGCTTTGGTGATGATCCATTGATGATCCAACTTTGATGATGATCCAGTGACGAAGACTTGTGCTTNATACCTTCCTAGTTAAGAGGGAGTGTTGATGTATTTGTAACTTCGGAATGTATTCACTTGTATATTTCATATATTGTATTTCATTGGTCCCCAATGTTCCTATCGAGAGAATCATTAATGTAATCAAGTCATGTAAATTCATAGAGCTTAAACCTTCTTGTTGATCAGGGGAAAAAGTCCCCATAGTTGTGGGGAACTAGGGTTATTAGACTCTCCTAGAGAAGTCGGCCCTGGTAAGTAATTGTCAAGAGGAAAAATAGTATAAATAGAGAGTGAGACTCTCTATTTGGAACACACACTCACTCAACTGTAGCGCATGAGTGAGAGAGAAGGAACTCGCACAAGTGAGAGAGAGATCAGCTGTCGAAGATCATCTTTGTGTTTTTGGGTTTTACTTTTTCCATTGTTGCTCATTCTATATTTGATAAAGTTGCAGGGTTTTCTCCTTTATGGTTTCCCCAAGAAAAACTCTTTGTGTCTCTTATCTCTTGTGATTATTGGTGTGCATGTTATTATCTCATATAAGATCCTAAGATCATATTGCTTAAATGATAAAAATCTAACACCTTCCTT
Source organism: Pseudotsuga menziesii (assembly GCA_001517045.1). Classification (NCBI taxonomy): domain Eukaryota; kingdom Viridiplantae; phylum Streptophyta; class Pinopsida; order Pinales; family Pinaceae; genus Pseudotsuga; species Pseudotsuga menziesii. Next base: position 41,969 of record LPNX010996803.1, on the reverse strand, counting down.
TCAGAATTATGAGATCAATTTCACTAACATCCTCGGCGATCCTTCCTTTCAGGATTATGGGATCAAGTCCACTAAAATCCTAGATGATCCTTCTTTTCAAAATTAAGGGATCAATTCCACTAGCATCCTAGACGATCCTTCCTTTCATAATTACAGGATCAATTCCACTAACATACTGGACTATCCTTCTTTTCAAAATTACAGGATCAAGTCCACTAACATCTTGGATGATCCTTCCTTTAATAATTACGAGATCAAATCCACTAATATTCTGGATGATCCTTCCATTCCAAATTACAAGATCTAGTCCATCAATATCAACATTTAAGACGATCCTTCCTTACGGAAATATAGGATCAAGTATAAGGATGATTAGTCCCAACATATTGGATAATCCTTCCCTTCATAATTACATGATCAAGTCCACTCACATCAACATTTAAGATGATCCTTCCTTTCATAATTATAGGATCAACTCTAAGGATGATTAGTCCCAACATCTTGGACGATCCTTCCTTTCAAAATTATGGGATCAATTCCACTCACATCAACATTTAAGACGATCGTTCTTTTCATAATCACAGGATCAAGTCTAAGGATAATTAGTCCCAACAAATTAGATGATCCTTCCTTTCAGAATTATGGGATCAATTCCATCAACATCTTAGACGATCCTTCCTTTTGGAAATACGAGATCAATTCTAACATGGTCATCATTTTAGATGATCCTTCCTTTCAGAATTACGGGATAAAGTCTAAGCGTGATCAATCTCAACTGAACACCTGTTGTGATCAGGATGCCATAGTATCATCAATACTACTCCCCCTTTATAGGGAAGTCCTTATGGACAACACCAAGCTTGTCTCGGAAGTGTTCAAACTTCACACGAGACAGAGGCTTAGTAAACACATATTCAACATGCTCATATGTGCTCACATATTGGATATTTATAGCTCCCTTATACACCATATCACAAATGTAGAAGTACCATATTTCTATGTCCTTCATATTATCTTGGACCAAATGGTTCTCTTTCGTCTTCATGCATCTTTGTTTATCACATAGAATCACGATAGCATCCATCTCTAGATCAAATAAATTTGACAACAACTCCTAAATCCATATGGCTTCACAAATGGCAAAACACACTGTAATATATTCTGCTTTTGTGGTGCTGAGAGAAACACTGGACTGCTTCTTGCTTAGCCATAAGATCATGGCTGATATGATACTGAAACATCCTTCTAAATTGCTCTTTCTATATGACACACTTTCTTCCCAATTTGAATATGTATAACCATACAATTTGAATTCATGATCTCTAGTATAACTGAGACCATAGTCTATTGTTCCATTTAGGTACCTCATCACATGCTTTGTAGCTATCGAGTGAACATGTCTAGGCTCAACTAGATACTGACTCAAGGTGTTCACATCAAAGCATATATATGATCAGGTATTCATCGGCTACATCAATGAACCAATGGTCTATCTATATAGTGTCACATCCACTAATTCTGACGAAGCATCATCCAACAACTTTAGGTTTGTATCCATGGGTGTGGTCATGGATTTACATTTCAACATATCAAATCTTTTCAGGATTTCCACTGCATACTTCCCTTGGTTAAGGAAGATTCCTTATGGGATCTACCATACTTCAATACCTATAAAATAATGCATCAAGCCAAGGTCTTTCATGTCAAATTCTGTAGTGAGCTTCTTCTTACACTCTGATATTTGCTTCTTATTACTTTCCATGATTAAATCATCCACATATAGAAACAATATGATAGGTTCATCATCCATAACCTTGAAGTAAAGGTTAGGATCATCCTTACTTTTGGTAAATCCTAAGCTCGTCAAAAAACTATCGATTCTTCCATACAAGGCTCTTGGAGCTTGCTTCAATCCATATAGATCCTTCTTAAGTTTAAAGATATGTATCCCTATGTCTTCAACTTCAAAACCGTGTGATTTCTCTATGTACACTTCTTCTTCAATAACATCATTTAAGAAGGTTGTTTTCACATCTATCTAGTGTAACTTCCATTTTTTCTTGGATGTTAGTGCCTTGATGATTTCGATAATAGTGTGTACCTTTCTACATCAGCAAATTTCTCTTCATAATCAATTCCTTCCTTTTGAGAGAATCCACATGCCACAAATATGGCTTTGTACTTTTAGATACTTCCATCGGTTGTATGTTTTATCTTGTAGATCCATTTGGAAGATGCCACACTTTTACCTTTTGGTTTCAGAAGTACTTCCCACACATCATTCTTCATTATGGATTGGTATTCTTCCTTCATGCATTCTACCCATTTTGACTTTTCAACTGGTTCAAAACAAGTAGGTTCTTTGTCTACAAGATCACACATCAAAGCCACATAACCAGGAAATGGATTTGGCTTCTTGCTTTGCCTTCTGGATCCTTCTGGAGCACCATACCTTTATACTTCTTTAATAATATCATGATCCCAAGCTCACTTTTTCTTGTTGGATATATTCATGTGGGGAGGTTCATGGGGCTCCAACACATCATGTTCTTCAGAAATCTCATCATCAAGAGAAGGTGCAACTTGCTTCATCGGTTTTGTAGCATTGGGAGCTACATCTTCTTCATATGTTTCTTCAAGATGTCACTTTCTCAATTTCTTGAGAGTTGTACTTCATCAAAGGTTACATCCATTACATATTCCTTCATGATCAATCTTTAGTTTTGGTATACCTATGACTACCTTGGTCAAATGTGGTAGGGATTTGTAATTTTATGTGAGAAATCCTTCAATTCCATAATTCACATGGACTTGTAGTATCTTGAATCAAGTTTGCTTCTGAGTGACCTTTTAGTTTACACAGGTCACCTTCTTTTGTCTCAATGATAGATACGTCTTCTAGAGATTATATTCTTCAACTTATTTTATTTCTAACTTTCTAGGAGGTTCTTCTTCTTCGTCTAAGTGATAATGATGTCTTTAGTTATTATTCCTCTTATATTCTGCTTTCTTTGTTGGACAATTTCAAGAAATGTGTCCTATCTTGTCACAACAGTAACACTGATAAGAGGATAAATATTTATCCTTGTAATCACCCTTTTTATTCTTTGGAAACTTCTTAGGAGGATAAGACCCTGTTATCACCCGCCTTGTAGTTGCCTGCTTGAGGTGGATCCAAAATGGATGGTAGAGGGGCAAGCAACTAAGGGGTGGAACCACGACTGCCTAGACTCCCAAATGGAAGGTTGTCGTGTCAATCAAGACAGCCTTCACTTTAGGTTATCCTAGTCTAGGACAACAATGGGGGAGACCCAGATATGCTCCCGATAGGAGAGATCGGACCTCGACACCAGAAGAAGATCAGATGGGGCTTCAAGGTACTTAAGGTGTAAGGTAAATGGAAACCCTAGCTCTAGGGTTTAGGTACTAGAAACTGGTGGAGGTGACCACTTTCTTGGGAAACGTAACTATGACAGGGTGAGCCAAAACAGAGTTGGGACTATCCAGTACCTAGAAATCAGACTCAATGAAAGGTGTTTGAGCTATCAATGAATGTTGGTAAAGGGAAAAGGCTAAGAGCCTAAGGGAAGTGCTAACTAGGATATTAGTGCTTTGTGTGCATTGGGCAATGGAGTCGGAAGTAAACCCATGTTTCAGAGAACCCACCTGGAAGACACCTTGATCTACAAACCCAAAAAGTAATTGGTCCGAAAAAGCTAAGGTACAGGAAACCCAGCTCAATAGATGGCTAGTGCTAGGGATTAGGAGGACAGATCTGCATTTCTAGGGTCACCAAGAGGCTAATGGACCAGCATTGAGGAAGCAAAGAAGTCAGGGAGACCTAATCTACAAGCCCAAATTAGGAAAACAGTAGAAAAATCAGATCTAAAAAAGTCAAAATCTGATGATGGGGCTAGGAGGATGAAAACTGATTTTTCATATCTAGGGAAAACTAGGAGGAACTAGCACAATGTTGGGGGTGTTTTGGAATGCTTGGGCCCTAATCTATCAGCCTATCTTGTCATATTTCAAAAAAACCTACTTCTGAAAAAAACCAGTTTTCAGTGAGGGCGTTAGGGCAGTTTCAGTCAATTTTTCAAATCTAGGCCAAATGGTCAAGCAGTTGCATAGAGTTGGGGTTGATTTGGACTGTGTGGGACCCGATCTATCCATCTATGAAGTCAGAATTCATAAAAATGCAAAACCCTAGTAGGTCAATTTTTCAGTGGGGGGTTATGCAGTTTTCTACTTAAAAATCAGATCTAGGTCAAGCTGTGAGGAATTTGACCAACGTTTCAGTTGATTTGATGAAGGGGAGGCCCAATATATGAAACATAGAAATGGTTTGGCAAAATATCGGACGGTTCCCTGATTTATTAATTTTTTAGGTTTTTAGTGTTTTAGGAGTTTTCATAAAAAAGTTGAAATTCAGCAAAGTAAAATGGAATAAGATTTGAAAAACAAGAACTTACCTATTGGATATTACCTGGAAAGGCTTGTAGAAGTCTGTAACAGTGACGATCTTTGCTATCCCGATCAATTCTAGAAGATCCCCGTAATTTCTATGTCATATGCAAGCTCCAAGCCACCAAAGTGCCCCGTACCCTGCATGAGCAAATGTTAACCATATCAGATTTGCATTGCACATACAAAATAAAGAAACTAAATGCACAAGACAGTAAAATGAAGTAATCATAGATCACAATGAAACTAATGAAAACCCCCTGATCCAAGACGAAGAGAATCGAGCGAGTTGAGGTCCCCCTACAAAAACGCTCCAGCCAAAACGCCCTCTTGTAGACAAAACAATGATAGCCATGAAAAATATAGATCTCATGAGAATTTCCACAATGCTAGGAAGCTGAAGACAAGCTAATCACCATTTGAGCACATCAGATGCAAAGCAGATCAAGAAAAATTTCCACAGAAAAAGTCTTTATATTATCCAGATCCAAGAGCCAAAGACCCCTTACAAATGAGGAGTTCTCTCCTTTAAATAGAAATGAGAGAACCTCAATCATAACTGAATCCTAACCAATTTCAAAACGAGTGGCTAAGATTAAAAGATGAAATGTTTTAATCAATGGTTGAGATGAGCTCAACATACAATACATGGATCAATATAACAATAATTTATCAAATTGGACTAACCCACCCAAAAAAGGTAACCCACTCAACAAGAAATAAATGAAAGCACATGGTGGGTCCAAGGAGTGTTTGAATAACTCCCTCTGGGTGTCCCCATGGAACAATAAAATAATTTAATAATTTAATTCTTTGACTTTTGTGCCTCCTTGAGGAAATCGTGAGCCTCCCAAAAGAGCTCCAGAAAATAATATAAAAATGCCCAAAAATAGATGTGGGCCCAAACAAGAGCTGCAACTGCTGGAGAAGGTGTGGAGGACATCACTCTCATCACCATGACTCATCCCATGTCATTTTCTTACCTTAGTAGCCCAAATCGATTTCTTCAATAGCCATGTAATCATTTTTTAGTCTGCCTCGAGAAACGTGATCCTACCAAATAGCCTCCTAGGGTGCCTACATTATCAAACTGATCCCACCAGGATCTCTGGGATGGTGTTACTATGGTACAAGCAAGTGGATGCACCATCCTATGCCCATACAACGCCCTAGGATATCCAACTGAAACATCTCCTTGCTCAAAAATATCAAACTATGAAGAAAAACCGCATCAGAAAGGCAGAATGAGCCTGATCACATCTGTAAGTGTCCAGAACTGAAAATAAACTGTCTCATTAGACTCAGAGAGTCCAAATCCATCTAAGGTGTATACTCATACCCCTCATAGTTCTCTATCTGATCATCAATCATATCCAATAAACAATATAACCATCTGTGAATAATCAGACACCAATAATAACTCAGACTATATCCATCCGTTGCAAGTGTTAAAAGGTTAAGACATGCTCTACAACTCATTCAAGTAACAATCAGAACAAGTAGCATTCATTTCAATGGCAGTACACCAACCAATATATATATATAAGGCTTTATTTATTATTACTCAGACTTAGACTTTCAAGACTATACTCACTTCATAGTTGTAGCCAATTTGCTAGTGAAGGGTGAAGGGTGAAAATGACAAGGCTAAGGCAAAGGATGACTTCCTACTCAACATCATGACACTTTGGATAATGGAAAGGGAAAACTCACTATAACCAATGTTGGACAAACAACAACACAAGGAATGGAAGTGCCTCACAGATGGATGAGTTGTTTAGGGAGTGCTTATTCAACTTAGGCATCATGTCTACATCAGTTTTGATCCAAGTTAATTAGGACCACATTTTATTCCATGACCTTTTTGTCCTATATGACCCCTTTGGGACTTCACCAGTGCTTAAAAGCACAGCTAATCGCAGCTTTCATCTGGGACATATTTATTTTTAATAAGGTCAGCAATTTTTGATATATCATATTTTTAACCATTGCTTTTTAGACCTTTTCGTATACTCTTCAAGGTGTATTTTAGCACTTCATTGCTCTTGCCCCTTTTACATATGTTAAGAAACACAATTTTACATTTTCATTTTCCATGGGCGCATATTCAATATTTCAATACAAGTAGTACATGAGCTTTCAGTTTTAGCCAACAACATCTCAAGTGATTAGAGGGAGTTCTGCACAGTGCCAAACATCGGGACAACCAACCAGAATGATTTAGGCATACTATCCAATTTACCAAAGGCAAGTTTTGTCACCAAATCAGAGCCGAGACACAATATAAACATGGAGGTTTATCCAACAAAGGTTCTAGCGGGGGAAAAGGTCCTCCATGCCACAAGTCAAGAAGTCAGTCAGGTTGAAAATTAAACTGGAAGGTAATGGATGGGTGAAGACAATGAAATGATGGAGCCTGTTAACACCCAAAAATGGTTAACTACCTCATCTACCCCATTACATGGCTCATTTGTCCACTTTCCTACCATATCTCCATCAAAAACCCATAAAACCATCTAAAAGGTCACCAAAAAGCTTAAAATGCCTCCAAAAGGCTATAAAATCCTTTTTTCCTCCAAAAATATCCAAAAAGGAATAAAAATATAAAATAATGAGAAAAATGAAAAGAGGAAACCCTAAACAGCTAAAACCCTAAAAAGCTGACCTAAACCACATGGTTTTATAAATAAGTGATGGAGACCCATTATTAAAAAATCCACAATCAAAGTATCCTGCCTCTACCGAAATTATTCCTGAAACCCTAGCTTACCATCAAGCTACTTTCACCATTGAGAACTCTTTTTGGCCCATTTCCACCATCGGAGAAGGAGAAGAAGCAGCTTGGAGCTCGAAGCCACCGACATCGGACCAGCGCAACGGACTTCACCAACCTCCACACCGGAGGTAACATCAATAAAGATCATTATTTATTATTTACTGTTTTTGCTTCATGTTATTTACTTTCTACTGTTTTTGCTTCATGAATGTCTAGATTAGCTTTTATTTCCGTTTAACATTATTTAATTCATATATCATTGAACTGCTACTAAGGAATCTATATTCCTTAGTAGGTGCTCATTCGCACAAGCTAGGGCTAAAACCCTAGCAACAGAGCCAACACTAGCAAGCCAAAACAATGGTGGGAATGACTACCTCTATTCTCCCTAAGGAGGGAAAAACCAATGAGTATAGATCAAGAACTTCAAAGTCAGAGTAAGGAGATCAATACATAGTATAAGATACAACCAAGTCCATATAATTATGACCGCCAGATCATGATACCACAAGTCAATACATGTCACAAGAATCAGTATAAGAGCAATAATAACCATAACACAATATAAAATGTTGAGTCATATCCATGCAATATAATCCATTTGAAACACCATCAATATAATCCATCTGAAACACCATCTATCCAATGAGAAAGTACTGATATAACACTGGGCATCCACTACTACTCTGAAATAGCATAAATGGCTACATCGGTCCTCAAATCTGAGTGTCCTGAGACTCAATCCTGATATGGGAGAGTACAATAGTCCACAAATATAATCATGATCCATAAAAAATGCTCATCTCAGCATCTCATATGTAAGAGATCTGGCTAAAAAAAGTATTGTGTCTGAATAATAGAATATGGTAGCCCGGCTACTATATATGTGATAACAGACCCCTTATGAGTTTCCTTCTTAAAATGATGTTTTCCCTTTCTTCTTCTAGTATGAGTAGCTAGAGCATGGTCATCATCTCTAAGTAGTGCTTCTCGATTAGCTACTCTAGTTTCTTCTTAAACACATTCTTCCCATAGGACATCAAATTGCAAGCTTTCCTTCCTTACACAGATTGTCTAGATGAAGGAGTCACATGGTCTAGTAAGACCATTGAGAGCGGTCATTACTAGTTCAACTTCACCAATCTTGTCTTCAATTGCTTCTAATTTTTCTTTGAATTGAGATACCCTTATGACATATTCGTGGAAAGATTCAACCTTGCTCATCTTTTTACTTTTGAGTTGGGATCTCAAGTTCATGTTTTGGTTGATGTTTCTTCCTTCATACATTCTTGATATGGAATCAAACATCTCCTTAGGTGTATCGTTGGAGGATACTTGAGGAATGTCTTCCTTATTCTGAAACTTCTCAGGCTTGAGTTCCAGGTGAAGTTTCCAACATTTGGATGTAGCATGACCCTTTTTCTGGCAATGTGTGCACGTAGGTTTTTCTCCTTCCTTCTTAACTGTAGTTGTATGTTTACATTTCCCTTTACCTTTGAACTTGTTTCCATCTGGTTTAAAATGTTTATTGGAAAAGTTTTCTTTTGTATTCTTCTCATTGGACTCCATATGAGTCACTTAAACACATACCTCATCAATGTTAGTTAGATTAAACATAAGTATCAAATGATGTAAATAACTATGTAATCCTCATATATACTTGAGAAGAGTTTCTTGAGTGTAGAGAGGTATACCAAGTACCAAAGATCTTTTTATGAACTCTTATTTGTATTCCTACACACTTTCTCCTTTACCTTGCCTTAAACTATGCTAGTCCATCATAACTTGCGCAGATATCCCAATAGATAGAACTGTTTTTTTAATGTTGAAATAAACTCATACCAATAGGATATAATTTACCTTTTGTGGCAAGATCCTCTTGAGATATGCTCTCCCACCATATGAGAGTGGTCGCTCCAAGTCGGAGAGAAGCCAACTAAATTTGGATGCTATATTTAGTGAATTTTTGAATCCTACAATAAACTTCTATTTGATCGATCCAATTATCCAATTTTTCGGCATTAAGTTCTCCATTGTAAATAGGTAATGCAAACTTAATATCAAGCTTTAAGTGAGGCGTATTGAAATCATTTTTTCCATCATATTGCTTTTGCTTTTTAAATTGAAAATGTAAAGAACCATCAAGTGAAGATGGTGGAGTTTTAGGAGGGTCCTCACCACCTCCTTCTTGTTAAGTTTTATGCTTCCATAGCTTAAGTCCTACCTTTATAATTATTTAATACATTTTCATAATAAAAACATAAAGAGGATTACTGGAAGAAACACACTCACAAGGTACACAACAAGTTACCTTGGGAAACCCTAAAGGGAAAAACCCAGCAAAAACTTCCTCAATATAGATTACCATAATGCAATGACCAAAGAACAAGGTATCATAGAGAGAGAGAGAGAGACCCCAAAAATAAGAGACAAACACCAAATACACTAGTCCTCCTCCTTTTGTGTCCCTCCTTTCTCTCTCTTGCACAATACAAGTGTGAGTGAGTGTGTATAAATGTGGGAAGGCGCCTCCCTATTTATATTAATCTTCCCAACTGACATTTTTCCTAATTGGGCCGACCTATATAGCTGACAGGGCCGACCTACCTAGGAAATCTCACAATAATGATTATATTATTATTTTATGGATGCTATTGACCTTAATTACAACGGAGGGTTTACCTCGTGGATTTTACATGAGCTTTTACATCAGTGACATCTCCCGAAGGAGGAATAATAATAATGTAAAGTACAAGTAGAATACTCTTCAAAGTTACATTATTTCAAGACTCCCCCTTAAGAAGAATGGTATTCTCCTAACATCAACAACAATTGGTGTGGATCTACACAACATCATCGGAAGGAGAGAGGATGCATCATCAACATCATATTTCGGAACATTGTCTAGTACATATATAGATCATCGGAAGTTTTGAACAACATCATCATATTCAAGACTGAGTTGGAGTATCATCATCTACGGCATGGAACTGGGGAATTATCATCTGCAGCATGGAACGAGACCATCGTCAGCATCATGGAATTGGAGCATCATCATCTACAGCATGGAACTGGAGCGTCACCTGCAACATGGAGCTAGAGCATCATTATCATCTACTAGAACATCATCATATGCAACATGGAGTTGGAGCATCGTCATTTGCAACATGGAACTAGATCATCACCTGCAGCATGGAGCTGGAGCATCATCATCATCTACCTCAACATAGAACTGCAGGAACATCATCATCATCTTCAATACAAAGCTGAACTATCAACATATTCAGTATAAAAATTGATACATCAATAACAATGACAACACAAGGCTAGCTCATAAACATAAAGCTGGAATAACAACAACAACGAAAACACGAGGTTGACTCATCAGCATAAAGCTGGAATAACAACAATGATGGCACAAGGTTGGCTCATCAGCATAAAGCTCGAATAACAACAACAACAACACAAGGTTGGCTCATCAACATAAAGATGGAATAACAACAACTACAACACGAGGTTGGCTCATCAGCATAATGTTTGAATAATTATTAGGACACAAATAATTTCAACCATAATAAAAGATAAGAATAAGCCTTATTCACATGTATGTTATGTCATGCACTCCACATCAACCATGATTTTCTAAAACAAAAAGGAAATGGGGGTAATTATCAAGCTTTGCATCCACACATTGAACATGGAAGTAATAAAACCATTGAGCATGTTTACCTAATTATCTTTCTTTTAATTTTTTTATTTTCGTAGTTTTGCATCAATTGGGAAAACAAAATAAATCAATTTTCAATGTACAAACATCAACATAAATCAATCTTCAATGTGGAGCCTTATTTAAATCATTATTTACCTATCTTTGAAAGAAAATTTACTAAGAGAGCTTTGAGGCGACAAGACTAGTTTTTTCATATAAGTATCAAATTACATATATTGAGAAGACAAAACGTCAAAATTGTAGTCTTGCACTTTATTCAAGATAGCTACATGCACTTTTTTTTTTTTAAATGTGGTTCACCATTTGTTAGAGGGCTACTCCACGGAAAATTCCAATACTTGATATTCAAACTGAATCAAGGTATGGTCAGCTCATCATTCACAACATTTATTACAAAGGGCTCCACAAGAGCATCATGTCACTTACAAGAGTAGAACCTAGGTGGGGAGGGTAACATTCATTCCTCCCAACCACCCAAGCTACATCCATTTGACAGCTCCATGCACTTTACTCGTACTAAGAAATAAGGACGGGAATTTATTTTTTCTTGGTGTTAATAATAAAAGTAAAACTTTAACACAAAGTAGGTTTGTGATGAGGGGGGGCGTGGGATGGGATTAAATACTACGGATTTTCAAGGGTTTCAAGTCTGGTTCCATTGACATGTTTTGACTTGATTGATTTTTATGAAGATATTTTGAATGAAGAAGATATTTTCATTATATCGCAGGGGAGGGATGGGCTCTTTGGAAGGGAAAATTGCACACATATTCTTTAAAATATCCTAGAAGAAGTATGTATGTGTCTATGAGGTCTAAATTTTTGCACCATATTTAGGTAGTTCTCACAAAAGGTGATAATCTTAGCCCATCTTTCCATGAGTCTAGAAAGGATGAAATGTGTGCAAGAAAGGTTTGATATGGAGATGAGGTGGCACGAGAATTGTCTACTTTAGCATGTGGAAGCTTTGATGATAAGGCAAAGGCTTGATCCAAAAGGTATTGTTACTGCTTCCTTAGAAAAGCTCACAAAGGATTTCTCGCCATTCTTTGTCCCTAGTCCCAATTTTGTCAATTTATTTCAAGAAATCATCCTTTGCTTCTGAGCTGAAGATAGTTACTAAAGGTGCTTTGGAGAGTTAGGATCCAAGATCTAGTTTGATTTCTCGCAGGGATACTCTAACAAAAGCGATCCAAGATCTAGTTTGATTGTTGGCAAGGATACTCTAACCAAAGGGTTGGAGGTGTTGAGGATATCTATAAGGATTTCCTTTGTCAAAATGGATTTTGGTAAGTTGTTAAACTCCATTTTGCAAAAAGCCTAATTTCATTTGTAATGGCTTTAATTGGTCTATGGTAAAATTTAGAGGGGGAATTGTTGGTGTAGGTAAAGGAATATTTAAAGGATCGATAATTTTCTTAAAGTGTAGAAACCTTAGCGAGTCTTATTAATTCTTAAATTTCCAACGATAAAATGTTTGGCGGCATTTTTGTAAAAAATTCAAATTTCTAAATACTTTGTAATGTTTCTAGACAATTTTGGTGGTGTTTAGAGTAAAAAAATTCATCTTGTGGAATTTGGATGGATTGTTGTAGAAAAAAATGGAAATTGGTGGTTCTTTTTCATTTTTAAAAAACAACAACAACAACATTGAAAATTATCCTATGGGATAAAACCCTAAGAATTTCCCTGGTGTAGATTTGGGGAGTAGTAAATTTAGAGAATCTTATTCTAAGGTTGCAAACTTGGTTGAATATTTTTCTAACCTAAGATGTTTTCAAGTTGGTGTAAGGAAGGTGTTGCCGCCTTTCACACACCTGGGGGGAACGTGGCAGAAATATTCAAGCCACTCGGTGTGTCCTTGGGGGCAAGTCTTGAGTCAAGGCTATCACCTTGTTCTTGACTTCTCCGTTTAGGCTCAACTCCTAACGAAGCCAAGGGGAGTAGACCCTATTAAGTTACTAAGGAAAAATTATTTAGTATGGTGATGTTAAACTGAATGAGTTACTTAGAAGTTTGAAATTTAACCATAAACAACCATAGATGACAAGATAAAAAATGAGCACACGAAAGCACAATGCTGAGACACACACACACACACTATATATATAGAAAGAAAATAGCCAATGCCTTAAAATGGAGTCATAAAATAATCAATGTACTTGCATGTGCTTGGAGTGAATGTTTTGTGATTGCCTCTCGGTATGTTTTAATTTAATGTGAAATATGAGTTGATTAAAATTAGGCGAGGGGGGGGCTCCAGATATACCCAAGGGGTACTTGGAGTATGTAATAAACCTTCACGGCTACCCGCAAGGAATGTGTGGGCTTAATGGAGTCTCTGAGACTGTGTTCATAATACCCCGAAGGTGTAACAGAGATCGGCACCTCAAGGTCACTTTTTCAGGAGTTCCCACTTCCATTGGGTATTTTGCCACCGTTACGGTTTGATTGAGGCATTGGATTTTCGCCTGATGGTGGTTAATTGGGGAAGGTGAAAACTAATTAATCTAGTCACTCACATTGCTTTTGATGCAACTTGACTAATCGGACTAACCGCATCCAAGTGCAGAGCATACACACCTGAGTCTTGTTAATTTTAGTGAATTTTAAAGAATGTGTTTTCTTAGAAAGAAAAACCCTCCAGGATCCTCTTTCGATCCAAGTGGACCTCAATCGAGGAATCAAAGAGGGGGTTGATTTTAGAACAATTGTTTACAGAAATTAATGATAAGCAGCAAAAGAAAAGAAGCAAACCACATGTTTTCTAATTATTCCTACCACGCATCTCTTTCCCCTTGCAGTTTAATCGGGAAGTCGTGGGGTAAGTATTAAAATTAATTTGATACTATAATATGGAATATATAATAAATTAATCAAAGCATGTTATTCTATATGAATAAAACTAATCTAGAGCGAACAAAAATAAGACAATGCAAAAACAACAAAAAAGGCGCAAATCCCACCAGGGGGGATGGGGAATGGGCTCGAAAGAGCCTATTCGGAGAAAAATTTTATTATTTGTTGTTGCAATATCAGTAAACCTATCTAAATCCTCTTGGTTCTTATACAGGATGAAACCAAGATCTTACAAATTGCTCAAAATTAAAATTACAGTCAAAAGGGAGACCCCTATGGGAATTCGGATGATCCAAAAGCCATTTTCGAACAGCAGCTTCTCCTCTTTTTGTTATGCCTACTAAAAGATAGCGATACTATTAGAATGAAAGATGCCCAAAATCACTTTGAAATTACCTTTGGGTCAGCCTACTTTAAACCCCAAAAAAAAACTAAGTTAAAACTAGTTAAAACAGTAAAAAAAGGAACCAAGAAAAGCAAGCTTTCCTTGGGATATTGGTTTGTTGTTTGGGAAGCCAATGAGATGTGCACTGATTGCTGTATTTTATATTTTAAAAATAGAAACAAAAATCTAATGCATGCAAACTATGGATTTTCTTTAAATTGCCATGCAAAACAGACGATTTCCCTAAACTAGATCTAGAATGCTTTATGAAACTTTTTAGGAATGAGATCTAGATTATGAGCCTTGAAATAATATATCTATGTAAGTTTTACTTTAAGATAATATATATGAATAATGAAAAGGCTTGTAAACAATGTAACCAGGTAAAAATTTTGATTTTTGGAGGAAGAGAGAAAGAGTGTTGGAAGCATGGGAATGTTGGGCTTTGGAGTCTGCTTAGGTGGAACACCGAGGGACTATGTCCTCTAAAAGATCATGAAGATGAGGAAAATGCAAACCAGCTCAACCCCTTCTACAAGTGAGATCACCTGCAACTTAGAAATCCTTGCACAAACAGATGGTTAAAACATAAGTGCTGCTGGAAAAAGATAATTAGAAAGCATGCAATTAAACTTAAAATACATGCAACTCCAAGAGATTTGAAACAAGCGAACAGTAAGAGCATAAATAAAACTAGAATAATCTCTTACCCCAAAAGAGGGAGCTCTCTCCTTCAAGGCCAACAATTAACCAGCAGAAAGCAAAGATAAATAACACAGATTATACCTCATAAGCACTTGACAATCACCATCCACACATGAAGAACATTACACCATAGATCTTGCCTCCAAAGCTTCTTTATTCCAAAATAGTAAACAATACAATCCAATAGCAACAGCTTCTCAATATGGCTCTAACTAGCTTGGAAAGGAGGATACTGAGCTTTATTTATAGCAAAAGCAGGAAATCTAGCCCAAGGGGAGCGCAATTCCCAAGGAGAGAGGGACTGCAGCTGCATGTGGAGTGAATCTGAGCTTGATCTGTGTCTATCTGAGTCTCACTGAGCGCAACTGTCAATCGAAGAGCTGACTGCCTGACACCTCAACCTGCTAACTGAAGCATCCACCTAAACTCATCCAGATGAGCCCACACGTGTGGAGGAGAGAGGGAGGGCTCAATTCCCAAGATTGCATGCTTTAATGTACTCTCTATTCAGTCCAGATCAGCCCCTTCTGTCAAGGAATGGTCATATCCAGTCAATCCCAAGCCGATGACACTGATTTCAGTCAAATTGGAGCAAATCCCAATGATTTAGGATTTTGAATTTTGTCCATTCTTTAATTAATTTATCAATTAAATAATCAATATTTGATTTTAGGGATTTTTTACCTGAGTAATGGACAAATCACTCAAAACTTAGAAAAAATGGATCTATGGATTTACATGGCACTCTAAGCTTGAAAATGAGCACCCCCATGACTGAAACTGATTTCTGAGCCCACTTTTATTACAAAACCAAATTTTTCAATTAGACTATTAAAAAATAGCCTAAGTTTTGTGGAAAAAATCAAATTAAAAAAACTAAAAAAATTAAAAACCTAGGGGGACTTAGACATGTTCATATGACTTGACCATAATGCCTAGCATGTTTATACATTGACACATAGACTCTAATAACCTCAATAGGCCTAAATGCCAAGCCAACCACCCCAACTTTGGAGGTATTGAGTGAAAAACTCAGAAATTATTAGTCGTTTATTCAACAACCAATAATAACCAAAGGAAAAAACACCCTGGGCTAATCAGATTGACAAATAAAGTCTAAGAGGCCGAGTCTTTTACAAACACTATCATGCTAGAACATTTTATTACAACTCCGCTACGAGATATGAACATGTGATATAGTACAACAATCACTTCCCAGAAGCAATTCTCAAGGTGTTCTGAAGTCCGAACAAATCATCTTTGTCCGGTTCACCGGGCTCACTTGATGAAGTACAACTTAGGTGGTAACAAAAGGCAATTAGGAAGGGTTTGTTGTCATTAAAGGTAGTAGGGAATGCAATGAGGCTAATCTAGTGAATGAAAGAGACTAAGAACTAGACCTAAATTAGGTCAAGCGAAGATGTTAAGAAAAGAAGGAAACCCATTAAATTTGAGGGCCACACCAATCAATCTAATACAAGGTGTCCTAGTAACAAAACATATGTAAAAATGATAAACAAAACTAATTTTGACCAAACTCACGAAGGTTAGAGCAATTGGTAATGAGTAACTAAGATGAGAAGCTGTAAATGGAAGGTCATGAGTTCAAATCCCTCATGGGTACTTATTTACAAAGATAAAAACTAATTTTGACCAAATTTATGCTTATTGTGGGCTTCCTCCATAGACAAATCATATCGATCTAAATCATCCTCTCTTTCCAAATGCAATTGCTTTGTCAATGCCATAATAGCTTGTTGTATAGTTTCTTACTCAACAACCCTATCAATTACTAGATCATTAGACATTTGGATGTTAAACCATGGATTGGGAATTATGCACAAACCCAAAGATTGGCCATGGAGATATATATCAGTGTGAATCATTTTCCCAAAATCTTGATGGGATAGGGAATAATCACACTGACAAAAAAATAAGGACATCCAAAAAGGCTAGAGAATTGTTTTATTTAACTCCCATTGTAAATTGGACACAAGGGTATATGTTGCTGAGATGATTATTAAAAGATTAAGTTGAATGGCTAGGAGTCTAGGTCATGAAGGTATCATCTTCAAAATGGAACCAACCTTTAGGTTTGAGAGAAGAAAGGGCTAAAGCTTTAAAATGTTATATGAAGATGTTGCAACTATAGGGGTATAATGGGGATCCCATTGTTGTTCCTTTAAAGTTAAAGGAGGTAAGACAAATCTTAATAAAGTTTATGGTCTCAAAGTCAACAAATTTTCAGATGATGTCAAGAGCTTCATGGATTGGCATTTTAATGATATGGGAGACAACGTCAAAACTTAATAGAAAGCCTCGGTCATCAAGGTTAAAGTCTTTGATTTTTTTAACAATGTTACAGGAATATTTAATAAATGTAGGGGTTTGAAGAATTTCAAATAAGTTTTTAACTAGAACATGAGTGGGGTATCCAATGTCATTGTCGTTAGATTGAAGGGATATATCTTTTTAATGGATCTTTGGTTGTTCATAAATTTTGCACATTAAGGGTTGACAAGGAGAAGGTGTTTTTATGATAAGATCTACAAAAGAAAATTTAATATGGCTTTGGTAGAGATTTTGGAATTTGGTTATGAGGATTTTAGAAATATATTTATATGAAGAGCATAACAAGTCAAACAGTTTGAATTTATAGTCAAAGGTATTCATGACAACATACACATTCTCTTTATTATCTCTACCGATGATCGTGATAGGGAAAACATTCAAGTGTTGGAAGAGTTAGAAATTCATCGTTAGTAAGGTTAGGGGAAGTCTAGCATCATGAAATTTTGAATATATTTTTTAAGCAAAACGGTGGGAGCTTCTCTTTCTTGGAGTCTTTGAATGGATGACAACTCAATATTAGAAGTTTTCCCTCCTCTTCCCTTGGATGACAACTCAATCATTGGATGTTTTCCCTCCTCTTCCCTAGAATATTCAACTGGAGTGTGGCTCAATTGCTAGCTAAAATAGTGATCAGTAACTCTATTATATTTGACACTATGACTTGTGGCTTCCTGATTGACAACATGCCTAGGGAGGACGGTCCTTCTACTCTTTCAAGTATTGTATCTAATTCCTTGTCCCTGTAGCAAACTTGCATTGGCCAAACTAATTGATGCATTCAAACTCATCTCAAGAAACATGTCACAAACAAATGAACAACTATATTTCTAAATTTGTTGCTACAAGACTCTTATAAATCTGAAGTATTGTCAATTTGCCTCGACCAAACCAAAATATTAATTTATAACCCTCTTTATACTAATTACATTATTAAAGAAGCCCTAAATTTTGATGAACCTAATAACACATAGAGAAAACTACTATAAACTAAGCAAATCTTGACCAGCACCCATAATCCACAAACTTCATCAATGGTTTTTTTGTTGATCCTCTCATCTTTGATCCACAAACTTCACCATTGATTTTTAATTGGTCATCTCATTTCCCTTCTATAATTTTGAAGATTGATGACCTTTCCTATGTACAATTATCTTCACTTTTTTTATTTTAAGCTTTTCTTTCGTAGTCCTTTCCAAGGTTTTTTTTAATTGTTCTACATTTACCTAGCATGTAGATATTTATTTCTTTTCTTAGAGGAATATTTAATAAATGTAGGGGTTTGAATAATTTTAAATAAGTTTTTAACTAGAGCATGGGTGGGGATCCAATGTCACTATCTTTAGATTGAAGGGAGATTTTTTTAATGGATCTTTGGTTGTTCATAAATTTTGGGCATCTAAAGGTTGACAGGAAGAAAGTGTTTTTATCATAAGATCTACAAATGAAAAATTAATATGGCTTTGGTAGCAATTTTGGAATTTGGTTATGAGAATTTTAGAAAGAGATTTATATGAAGAGGATAACAAGTCAAGGACTTTGAATTCATATTCAAAGGTATTCCTGACAACATACACATTCTCTTTATTATCTCAAAGGGTGTGTTAGGGAAAACATTCAAGTGTTGAAGGGTTAGAAATTCATCTTTAGTAATGTTAGAGGAAGTCTAGCATCATGAAATTTTGAATATATTTTTTAAGCACAACTGTGAGATGTTCTCTTTCTTGGAGTCTCTAAATGGATGACAACTCAATCATTAGATGCTTTCCCTCCTCTTCCCTTGGATGGAAACTCAATCATTAGATGCTTTCCCTCCTCTTCCCTAGAATAATCAACTGGAGTGTGACTTAATAGCTAGCTAGAATAGTGATTGGTAACTCTATTAGATTTGACCTCCTGATCGACAACATGTCTTGGGAGGATGGTGCCCCTACTCTTTCAATTATTGTATCTAATTCCTTGTTCTTGTAACAAATTTGCATTGTCCAAACTAATTGATGCATTCAAACTCATCTCAAGAAACATGTCATAGACAAATTAACAACTATATTTCTAATATTTCTAAATTTCACTGTAAAACTCTTATAAATCTGAAGTATTGTCAATTTGCCTCGACCAAACCAAATTATTAATTTATAGCCCTCTTTATACCAATCACAATATTCGAGAAGCCCTAAAATTTGATTACAGCCTAATAACACAGAGAAAACTACTATAAACTAAACAAATCTTGACCAAAACCCTTAATTCACAAACTGCATCAATGGTTTTTAATTAATCCTGTCATCTTTAATCCACAAACTTCACTATTGATTTTTAATTTAATTGGTCCTCTCATTTCCCTTCTATAATTTTGAACTACTTATTTTTAAGTGGTCCTCCCATTTCCCTTTTATAATTTTGAAGATTGATGACCTTTTCTATGTACATTGATCTTCACTTTTTTTAATTTTAAGCTTTTCCTTCCTAAATCCTTTCCATAGTTTTTTTTGATTGATCTACATTGAAGATTGATGACATTTTCTATGGACAATGATCTTCACTTTTTTTATCTTAATCTTTTCCTTCTCAAAACCTTTCCATAGTTTCCTTTGATTGATCTACATTTAGGGAGCAGGACTTCAACAATGGTTTTTAATTAATCCTGTCATCTTTCATCCACAAACTTCACTATTGATTTTTAATTGGTCCTCTCATTTCATTTTATAATTTTGAGTTACATTTAGGGAGCAAGACTTCAACAATGGTTTTTAATTAATCCTGTCATCTTTGATCCACAAACTTCCCTTTCATAATTTTGAACTTTTGATTTTTTATTGGTCCTCTCATTTCCCTCGTATAATTTTGAAGATGGATGACCTTTTCTATGTACAATGATCTTCACTTTTTTTATTTTAAGCTTTTCCTTCTCAAATCCTTTCTATAGTTTTCTTTAAATGTTCTACATTTAGGGAGAAGATGGATAATTATTTATTTTCTTGTGGTTTTTTTTCATATTTATTTTCTTGTGGTTTTTTTCATATCTTCTTCAAACAATCTCAGTAATCTCCGGATAATACGGAGAAGATAGATATTTATTTATTTTTTGTGGTTTTTTTCATATCTTCTTCAAACAATCTCAGTAATCTCCGGATAATCATTGTAATTTGGGGATAATCACAGTAATCTATTAATTTACCCTTCGTCAATTTCTTTACCATGATCTAGTCATTTTGTGAAGACTCTTCTAATATGACCATCATTTCAAGATTGACAAGTTTTACTCATTGCATCAGTCATTACTCATTGTATCGAGCTTGCGGCTCTACAACTATGAACATGAACATAAACATTCGTGATAACAAAAAAATAGATAAATTTGATAGTACATGTTCTCTTAATTTTAAAATTTCCATGAAAAAATCAAAACATAAAACTAGCATAAATCTTACACTAGATCTATAACACTTACAAAATCAAATTTAATTTGATCCCACTTACTGAATGCTTGATTGATACAGATTTCAGATGGATCTAATAGTTTGTCAATGAAATTGATAACAAAAATTAAAACCAACCAAAATTCACAGCACCCTGGTCTACCGGAAGTTCTAAAGTTCAAAGAAAGGAAGTGGGTAATGGCATTGTAGGCAATAACGCATCAGAAAAGCCCTGATGAAATTCATCTGCCTAAAATAATGATAGAAAGGCTGTAAGTGATAGAAAGCGTTGCAGACCTCAAAAGCTTTGGTAAAATTGAAGGTGCTTAAGACATCAGCCCCATACAAGGTAGTTCTGATATCCTGATTTTGACGATTTGGTAGTAGTTCTGAAATCCAGCATTTATTCTGGGATCGATGATATTGATTTAGTGAAATTGTATAATTTCTGAAATCCAGCATATATTCTGGGATCGATGATATTGATAACAAAAGTAAAACCCAGCCAAATTCACAGCACCCTGTTCTAACGCAAGTTTTAAAGTTCAAAGAAAATAATGGTGGGTAATGGCATACAATAACACATCAGAAAACCCGTGATGAAATTCATCTGCCTCAGCTAATGATAGAAAGGCTACAAGTGATAGAAAGCGTTGCAGACCCCAAAAGCTTTCGTAAAATTAAATGTGCTTAAAACATCAGCCCCGTACAAGGTCTTCGTCCTCTTACGGACGAATCTGCATGGCTCAAATCCTGATTTTGACGATTTGGTAGTTCTCAAATCCAGTCCAGATCGATGATATTGACTATAGTAAAATTGTATAATTACAGAAATTGCAATTTTCAGGAACATTTCTTACCAGATTTAATTAAAAACCCGTTTTTTTTACCGAATTTGATTAAAAAACCACCGAAGAACTAGGGCATTTTTTTGGGGTCTATCATACGCAGGACTGGGTCATTTCGGCCTCTTCATATCTTACAGAGAGTTCTCTCGCGGTCCTAGATATTCTCTACCTACCTATGTCAGGGCCTAGATATCCTAGGCCTACCTGTGTCAGTTTTGGATACAGGTACCTGTTTGTTAAAGGTCGTTCCAGTTTTTCCTGTGTATCAACGTCGTAACTTGGTACATTGGCTCGAGCTTGGCGCTATACTGTAAGATTCTTTGCCAAGCACAAGTAGATAACTTTCCCTGATGCGACACTGGCCTCGAGGTATTTTCTCCACCCTGAGAAAGCAGGGTCACCTTCGCTATCAAACAATTAAATGTAAAAATGATGGAGGTATTACTTGAAAGAGTAAGGCGTTGCAAAGGTCAGAAGCTTTATTGAAATTGAATGATAAGGTTTTTCCGGAGATTAAGGTAAAAGGGTCTGGAATTGATAGAAAGGATTTAGAATTGGTGGAATTTAACCATTTTGATTAAGTATACACTAAACCTTGGTTTGTGGTAAAAATAAAAATTTCAGACTTTTCGTACGAAAAGGCTCCTAAAACAAATGCATGAAAACTCTTCATAAAATGTCTCACTGTAATTTTGCAATTTGAACATTTTGGGCAGCTTGGGAGATTCTAGAACCGTTTATATCATTCCCCTGAATTGTCGAACTTGTTTTGACATTTTAGGTTGACATGCAGACCCAAAAAGAAACTTTAGATCACAATTCCGAAAGAATGAAATCGCAATTTTATCTCTGCATGAAATTTGCAATATCATTGTGATAAAATATTAAGTTTCAAGGGAAAATGCACCTGAACAGTGAATAAAACCACCCGAAATTCATCCCAGTCTACCAAAGCAGGGGGTAAATTCATTTGGGAAACAGTATAATTCTCATTTACAGTGAATTGAGAAGGTCAGAAAAAGGAAAGGAAATGGG
Source organism: Pseudotsuga menziesii (assembly GCA_001517045.1). NCBI lineage: Eukaryota > Viridiplantae > Streptophyta > Pinopsida > Pinales > Pinaceae > Pseudotsuga > Pseudotsuga menziesii. Next base: position 19,399 of record LPNX010996803.1, on the reverse strand, counting down.
ATCGGCAGGTGATGTTCATCCCAATGATGATCATGGAATTTGATATGACGATCAACGTGACCGATAAGGTGTAGAATTGCGATGAAATGCCAGATGCATTACGAATTGCGATGAAACGCCAGATGTAACTCTAGTTAATTTCGACATTGCCAAGGAAGAATAGCCTTTGACCCATGGTTATGGCAAGCTAGTCTATTTCCTCCCAGTCAAATGTAAACCTAAATGCTAAATTTCCTTGTTTTGTACACCAGTCCTCTGTAATCACTCTGTAAGGTGATCATTCATGTCCCCGATCCTCTGTAATCGCTCTCTAAGGTGGCCTGGATTAATCACAGCTGGGGTAGATGGTGAAGAGTTAATTCATGTCACCGGTCCTCGTAATCGGTCTGTAAAGTGATCTGAGTAAATCGCAGCTGGGGTAAGATGGTGAGGAGTTGGTCAGCTGATAATGTACACCTCGGCCTCGATATAATATTGAGCATAATGTGGTTTGCCTGGCATATGGTATAGATTTCTTTTTCTATATACATAAAATCAACGATAAATCTAACCAAAAATATTAAGCAAATAGAAATAATCTTTCAATATTTAATACAATGCAAACTTTCTTCAAGCAATCTCCGTTATTGTTTTCAAACAATATTCAGTGAAACATCATGTACCAAGGATACAATATTCAGTGAAACATCATGAACCAGTCATTATACTTCCTCAAGTTCTAAAAAGTTAAAAACAAGGTCACTAAACCAAAGTAAATCTCTAAAATTCATAACCTTGTACAAATATAAAACAGACTACAAATACAAGTCAATTGAAATATCAGAAAATAACTTCAGAACAATTTCAAATTTGGAGTAAAATAATGCATTTCAAAATATAAAATACAATAATGCTTTTCAAACAGAACTAGACAATCGAATCACAGAACTGGTTGATTGGGACTTTGATTTGGCGAGGGACCAAAATCATATCAAGTACTAAACCACTAGTTTCAAACCAGTAAGTACTATGAAGTTTCTAACCAGTGACTTTGTGCAAGAAATGCCTTAACAGTATACCCATCCATCATCTATTTTATGCCCCATGGACTTACACATACAAATATATATATATATATATATATAAGAATCAATTCTCAAATTCATAATTTCACATATGGCTGCAAATGAACAAATAAATAAAATAAAAAACTCCATAAGCCCTGTTACTAATCAATGAATGGACTTAATATCAACACAATATGCTATGCAAGATCCATAAACCCTGTTACTAACCATTGAATCAATGATCCTGTTACTAATCAATGAATGGACTTAATATCGACACAATATGCCATGCAAGATCCATAAACCCTGTTACTAACCATTGAATCAATGAGCCTGTTACTAATCAATGAATGGACTTAATATCGACACAATATGCTATGCAAGATCCATAAACCCGGTACTAACCATTGAATCAATGAATGGACTTAATATAGACACAATATGCTATGCAAACTATATGCAAACTAAAAGTCAAGGACCTCTAACCGAAAATCTCAGAAAAAATTCAAAACCCCAACTGAAACTTCAGAAAATAAGTTGGGGATTGAACGATACATTTTAAAGCAAAAACACTTGACGATGATGAATAATATAAATCTCTATCCCGGTTTAAAATAAAGTAAATCTTACTCTTTCAGGGAAAAAAATCTCCAAAAAGTTTTGTTCTTTACGAGTATTAATGACTTACCAAGTCAAGCCACAACAGAATCCACACAACAAAATAAAAACAAGCAAGTACATACAAAGACCACTTATATCCATAACCTGATTTGTAATGGCAAATGACAAACAAATCTTTAACATCTAGAAGTAACCACCACGAAGACGGAGCACCAGGTGCAATGTAGACTCCTTCTGAATGTTATAGTCAGCCAGAGTACGTCCATCTTCCAGCTGCTTACCAGCAAAAATCAGCCTCTGCTGGTCGGGAGGGATGCCCTCTTTATCCTGAATCTTTGCCTTCACGTTATCAATAGTGTCAGAGCTCTCGACCTCCAAGGTAATAGTCTTCCCAGTCAGGGTTTTCACAAAGATTTGCATACCACCTCGCAAACGAAGCACAAGGTGCAAAGTCGATTCCTTCTGAATGTTGTAATCAGCCAAGGTCCGGCCATCCTCCAGCTGCTTACCAGCGAAGATGAGCCTCTGCTGGTCCGGGGGAATGCCTTCCTTGTCCTGGATCTTGGCCTTAACATTATCAATCGTATCCGAGCTCTCAACTTCCAAGGTGATCGTCTTGCCGGTAAGGGTTTTCACGAAGATTTGCATACCACCCCTCAGACGCAGGACAAGATGTAGGGTGGATTCCTTCTGGATATTGTAGTCAGCGAGGGTTCGACCATCTTCAAGCTGCTTTCCCGCGAAAATTAGACGCTGCTGATCGGGGGGAATGCCTTCCTTGTCCTGGATTTTGGCCTTCACATTGTCGATGGTATCTGAGCTTTCTACTTCCAAAGTAATTGTCTTACCTGTGAGCGTTTTAACAAAGATCTGCATACCACCTCTCAATCGGAGGACGAGGTGTAGGGTCGATTCCTTCTGAATATTGTAGTCAGCAAGTGTTCGGCCATCTTCAAGCTGCTTTCCAGCAAAGATCAGACGCTGCTGGTCCGGGGGAATGCCTTCCTTGTCCTGGATCTTGGCCTTTACATTGTCGATGGTGTCCGAGCTCTCAACTTCTAAAGTAATCGTTTTACCAGTGAGGGTTTTAACAAAAATCTGCATACCACCTCTCAAACGGAGGACGAGGTGCAGGGTGGATTCCTTCTGAATATTGTAGTCAGCAAGGGTTCGGCCATCTTCGAGCTGCTTTCCAGCGAAGATCAGACGCTGTTGGTCGGGCGGGATGCCTTCCTTGTCCTGGATCTTGGCCTTGACATTGTCGATGGTGTCTGAGCTCTCAACTTCCAAGGTGATGGTCTTACCGGTAAGGGTTTTGACGAAGATCTGCATACCACCTCTCAGACGGAGTACAAGATGCAGGGTGGATTCCTTCTGAATATTGTAGTCGGCAAGGGTTCGGCCGTCTTCAAGCTGCTTTCCAGCAAAGATAAGGCGCTGCTGATCAGGGGGAATGCCTTCCTTGTCCTGAATCTTGGCTTTTACATTGTCAATAGTGTCAGAGCTCTCGACCTCGAGAGTGATCGTCTTGCCAGTAAGAGTCTTGACAAAGATTTGCATCTTGAAATCGAAATAAAGCTTAAGAAAAACACCTGCAAATCAACAGAAATCATTGTAGCAGACGTCTCCCCAGGAATAAGTCTCTGAAGAGTCATACCTTAACTTAACTAGATACTAAGGAAAACTTCTCCGCTTGAAACAGCAAAAGAGCGGAAGTAATTACAATATTGTAAGCAAAAAGCAAAAACAATAATTACGAAGGAAACCCAATTGATAAAAATACATAAACCCTAATTTACCAAACAGATGGCAAACAAACAAATGGAGTGAGCTAGCTATGGAGCAATCCTCTCTCGATGGGACAGAGGAAGAGCAAAGTCAACGTTAACTTTGCTCCTCCCAGGCTAACTTTGCTCCTCCCAGGCCCCGAGGGTCACCGAAGAACGCACATATAGTGCTTGGAATGCTGGTTTCACACGACTAACTTTGGTTAATCTTTCCTCTCCCTTATTTGGTTATGATTTCCTCTCCCTTACTAGGCACCTCGTTTTTCAGTGACTTTTTCTTGATTTCCATTCATTCTTTCTATATGTAATAACGCTAGATTCGGTGCTCTGGTCAATGGGGGAGCGCACTTCCTTCCTCTTAAATTGTTCCATCAATGTAATTCAATAGGTTATTTGAAGATCAGTTGAAGATCAGATAGAAACTCTCTGAAAACTCGGGATCTAGCTATCATGCATTTACCTATATTGGATCGGTTCAGCCCAGTTTCAAGACGAGAGAGGATTGCTCCATAGCTAGCTTACTCCCAAACAAATTATCCTAGTACTCCCAAACAAATTACCCTAGTAGATCTCACAGACGGCAAACAAATTTACGCCTACAAAGATCATCAATTGCCTAAATTAACAAACTTTGGCCAATTATAAGTTCTACAAATGCTAGAGGCATTAAAACTCCACAAAGAAGCAATATATAGATCTGTGAGAAGAAATAACTGTGAAAATAAAGAGGCGAGAAAGAAAAAAACACAGAACCTAATGGCGCTCAGCCGTGGCTAAAATATGATAACCCTCTTGTGGAAATTCAACCTGAAGCAACGAAAAATCTTCCAAACCAAACAGCTATGGTATCCTTACAAAATTTAGAGCTCAAGATGCCATACCTGTAAAACAAAAGTCTCTGAAAATATCGAATGTGTCGCAATGAGAGGAGATCGCAACCGAAAATGTGATAAATTTAGGATGGATGGGTTGTGTTTATATATGCCGTGAGAGCAATTTTTCGGGCCCTATCTAGAAACTTAAAATTAATATTTTAGAGTTAAGAAAAAAGTGTTAGAACTTAAAATTGATATTTTAGAGTAAAGAAAAAAGTTTAGAGCATTCTCAAAAAATTGAAAATTTGAAAATACAATTCAATTTTAGAGTTTTAAATAAACTTTGAGTAACTTTCGTAAAGTGTGGGGGTCGCTTGCATAATTCACCCAATAGGAATTAAGAGCAAATGGGTAAAAAATATGTTTTTTAAGTTTAAAAAAATTTTGTTTTTTTGGTATTCATAGAATTAAAGGTAATCATATACATCATAGTATTATAATTTATAATAGCATAGTAAGACATTAGATCTGTTTTATTAGCTTAAAAAACTTAACTTAAAAGATACCACTCATACCCTGTAAAGAGCTTCTATGCAAACTAAATAATTGTAAACATATAAAAACAAATCATGTGGGGATATAAACATGCCCAATTTTCCATCATTCATGTAAACAAGTAGTAAGAAAACTATAATTTTCCATTTCGTCTCGATGTGGCATAAGAATGGAAAAACTTTGAGTTTACATCACCCAAAGCCACCCAAATGGACCGACTCTTCAGTCGCCAAGTCGAGGCTTCCTGTGTTAACAAAGAATCCTTGTGAGATTTAAGATCATCCAGAACTAAGGAATCCTCCAAAGAAAGAATGTGTGTCAATGATAGTAGAAAAAGATCATTAATCTTAGTCTCAATCTAATCCTTTTCCAAACACTTCTCCCACTTGATGTACTTCTCCCATAACACGGCCTTGTGTTTCAATCGCTTAAGCTTTAAAACCAAGGAGTTCATAGGATTAGAGTCCCCAGGAATCTCAAAACAAGACCATTCATTCTGCACCAGTAATAAAAACTCTTGCTCAAGAAGCCAGGTGTGATTGAACTTGAAGGGGTACTTGGGTCTTGGAATCCCAAAATCCCATTCCAAACAAATAGGAAGGTGGTCTGAGATCTCAGAAGGTTGAGTCCAAACCTGAAAAAGGTCACAGTTTGAGAACAAAGATTCAAAGGCCAAAAATCTATCCAACCTTTTACAAATCCCAGCAACCTCGACTTTACCATTGTGACACATCGGTCCTAGCTTAACAGGTAGCAGATCCACCATCTATGTGTGAACTAGTAAATGAGAAAAGTAATCTGCAAGAGGATCCACATGAGCCCTGATACCCTATATCTCTGCATCCGAGGTAATAAAGTTTAAGTCCCCTGCAATAATCAGATTTGGAGTAAGAAATAATCCCCCAGCCACAACGTCTTCCCAAAAATCCTCATGGTTAAGATAAGGTCCATAGCAATTAAGGCATGACAGAGAAATGGTCGAGCCCNCCCCCCCCCCCCCCCGACAAACCAATTGACATCATCGCATAAAACTCACATCCCAATCGAAGCTTTGCAAAGTGTAGTAAAGCTTGTTATGTATAACACATAGTCTCCTGTAGAAAGACCATATCTAGACACAACCTATCCAGTAGCAAGCCAAGTGATCTATGTTTATTTTCCCCCCTCTACCCCGAATATTGAAAGAGAGCAACTGCATTAGGTCACCGACCGAATGGGCGACACTAATCTAAGCACCCTAGGGGAAGAGGGATAAACCGAAGGAGCACCAGCCCACGTGGACTCCTTAATCCTGGTAGAAAGGGGTAAACATGTGGCCCCATCGCCCTGTGACCCCACCCCATCATCGGTCAAAGTCCTTCAAGCCTTTCTCCCTCTTATGATAGTCACGTTCTGATGCCAGATAGAGGTCAAAGGGATGGTGGAGGAAGATAAGGGATTGTGGTCCATGAAAATGGGCAGTGCTTCCCGAAGGGAAGAGTCCCGAAAGGAAGGCGAACCAATAAGGTTAGCAGGAGTGAGGATCTCCTCCTCAGAAGGAAAAATCATCCCCACACAAGAAGGTAGAGGGGGGAAATCAATAGAACAAAAATAGGATCAGCCCCATGTCCCCCAATCCCCCTTTCCAACACTAGGTTTCTGGATGGCTCAACCTCATATGAGAAACCACCAACCCTGGAGGGTGAAGCAGTCGAAACCAATTCAGTAGAAACCCCATAGCAAATAAGACAACATGTACACCCACCCATCCCGCACAACCAGAATCCATCAAGGCGCTAGAAGGAGGGACCATACATTATGAAATAGTCTTCCCAGACTGTAAGGAAGATAAGGAAGCACAATGAACAATAACATCCTTAGCAACCGCATCAATAAAATCTAAATCCGCCAATGATAAATCCACATAAACATCCAATAGTTGAGAATCGAGCTTACCAGAAGTAGGCAGAGACCGTGAAGGAGAAGCAGGTTCTGAGTAGGTCGAAAGAGTCCCAACCTGACCAGATGTGGGCTCGACTGCACTAGATGGATGAGAAAAATCAGTTTTGAGTAGGCGAGGGCACTGAGCCTTGAGATGACCTGTCGCATGACAAAAAAGAGACCAAAAGGGCATTTGAAGGTAGTCCAAGCATTGAATAAGGGTTTGCTCCCCCCACTGTATTTCCACCTCTGCCAGGAGTCCAAAGGACATATCCAATTCAACCATAACGCATGCCTAAAAAGAAAGTGTTGCATGACCTTTAACACCTTAAAAAAAATTAAGTGGGAGAACATGTGCAAAAGGACATGAAACTATTTTATCTTAGTTATATTTAATATGGTGATTATACTTTTCTTTTAATAGAATAGAACATGAGCTTGTATTTGTCATTTAAAAAGAAAAACATGAGCTTGTTGAATGTGCAAGGATTAAAATAATGATTTAACTAGAACAATTTACGCTAAAATTTGTTTATTTATGGATAGTTATGGATGACATGTTGTAAGAAGACAATATGAACTCATAAGCATGTGCATGACTTTTAACACACATAAAAAAATAAAAAAAAATTGGGGAATATGAAGGACAAAAAACTATCTTATCTTAGCTATATTTAACCTATAGTTGCATTGTAAAATAATATCAATAATGGTTGTGCTTGTCCATTTAAGAGAACGAAACATGTGCTTGTTGAATGTGGAGGGATTTAAACAATTATTTAATTGGAACATTCTACACAATAATTGTTAATTGGGTTTATCCCAAGTGATTGTGGGATGGAGTGTTATCCTCCCCACCAAGGTTTTATTCATGTAAATGACATATTGAGTTTTTTTATGCAAAAATGATTATATTTATTGAAATTGCACAAAATGTGTCTTTGTAAAGCTTATGTGGTTTAAGTTTTATTTTAGAGATGGGTACAACCCCTAATTGTAGGAGCAGTAATACATCCTTAGTACATAGTTTTGACCTTAGGCTAACTTTATTTTCCCACATGCAATGATATCCTATGGTTTAGACTTATGAGAGTTAATTCTGCAATATATCTAGTCATTTTGTCCTGTTCACACCTATAACAATGCCCTAGTTCGGTCAACCTAGCCTTTGTGAACCCTCATTAATACCTTGGGGTGCTATCTCCTTGATTTGGGGGATCTAGGTTTGACCAAGTGTGCTAGTAGTGTATTTGGCCTATTTTAGCTCTCCTAGGAGCATTTATTGCCACCTTGAGCCTCCCACTCACCTCTATCTTCTCACCCATGCTTTTCTAAGACTCATTAATGCCCAACACACTCCATAAACGTTCACACCTTGGTTCGTGACGGTTTGGGCTGAGTTGGAGCTCCATTGGTCCACCTAGGGGGGATTGAGGTCATTTTTCACCATGACACATGTACAACTCCAATTGCCTTCTAGAGCCTCACGAATTTTGTCCAATGTATTATAAATGTATACTATAACATCTACAAGAAGTATGATAATAATATGATTAGCAATTAGCACCATTCACATGTGTTATTCTAGCTATTTTTTGTCTCTTTATTGATTCTCTTGCACATTTTTTCAAACACTTTAAGTGTGAATATTGTTCTAGATCCTAGACCTGATTGAGAAGAAAATTATTACATGGTATCAGAGCTGGTTGGAGCTGCAAACAAATCTTGTGAGGTTTGAGTTGATGTTTAGGGCATATTTCCAGAAAACTTGAGTGTTTGCTTTGCAGGTTTAACAACATTTTTTGTCACAGGTTGCGCAAGCAGGATGGAGTAAACTCGAGCTCTACTTACTCCATTCAATTATTTTGAATGGAAGTTCAAGATGGTCATATAGTTGAGGTCCAAGGGCCTCTACCAGGTCACCATGGGAACTGAACACGAGCCAAGTTCTGTTGTGGAGAAAGCTAAGTTTTTTAATATACTTGATGAGGCATTCGTTATGCTCTACCTCGACACTTCAAGAGAACTTCGACTCTTTCATATAGAAATTCTTGGCACACCGAATGAATTTTGGGTCAAGTTTGAGTCACTATTCAGGAAGACAGATGAAATGAGAGGCCATTAGCTTGAGAATGAGCTAATCTCACTGAGCCCAGCTCACTACGAGACCATTGAATACTTCTTCACCATGTTTAAATCTCTAGTACTTTAGCTAAAACAATGTGCCATAGAGAAGAAAGATGATCATCTTATCTTGTCCGTCCTTTCTAAGTTGGGGCCAGAGTATTTTGTATATGTTTTGACATTTCACTCTAGCAAACTTACAACTAGAAATTGGAAGATGTCTGCGCTAGCAGATTTCATGGAGTCTTTGACTCAGGAGCAGGACAAGCTCATACAAATGGGTACCATCATCAAATCCAAAGATCATGTCCTTGGTGCTGGTGTATCAAATCAATCCCAAAGTAAGAAAAAAGATTTGAAGCAAAAGGAGAAAGAGAAGAAGGAATCAAGTTCAGAAAGCTCTAGTTCTAGTGATGGGAGCTTGAGATCCGGGAGGAGGAGAAACAAGAGAGAAAGACCCACATGTGATTATTGTAGAGGTTCACATATTGAGAAATCTTGCTTCAGAAATAATATGGACATCATGACCAAGCTCTTTGAGGAGAACCATATTGCTCTTCCAAAATTTGCAAAAAGATGGGAGCACAAGCAAGGAAATGGTAAGGCTGAGCATGCATTGGGTGCATGGGTAAAAACCAATTATGTTTTATCTATTTCTGATAGCTCTATTTTTTATTAAAATTTTGATATATCAAAACCTAAAACCTCCATCCCTTCCTTGAGAAAAAATTCAGTTAGTTCATCGAAGCTTCCTCCCAAAACTAGTCATTTTTCACTAGCTTTTGATGTGCCTTTTGAAAGATATTTCCCAATCCAATCAGATCTTTCCATTTCTGATTCTAAATGATATACAGGATCATAAACATCCTATGATAGTCATTGACTCATTTCCCCATCCATCTCATGACCAAAATACCCAACAACCCTCAAGTTCACTAGTTGGAAATTCATAAAATTACCTAGTTTCCAATGCTATGTCTCTTGTATATGTTGTTGTTATGTCTTGTATGTCTTTCATTGGTTGGATAGCCATATCATTGGCCTTCATGGGACTATTGTTCCATATGTCTATACTTTCTTTTCACCACCCATGGTTCAAATCTCAAGTCTCTAGACCTTCCAGGTTCGCTCAATTGCAATTGTGATCTAGTTTCTCACTCTTCTCTTCCTATGGATCCATTTGGTCATGGAGATACCATACCTCTGATATTTTCTGTTGTGTATGACATGTATTTTGATATTTCAGATCCTCATGAGATTTTTTATAGAGTTATGAAGGTTCTTCATCAAATTGGAAGAAAGATTCATGGTTTTATTCATGATATGGTAGCTACACATAATGTAGATTGTGTTGAATCTTTTGATGTTATTTGGGAAAGAGTTTGCATGTATATATTTTCCATGGTTGATTATGCTATTAGATCATATTATTCTTGTAGAAAAAAACATTTTTATGATGCCCCTCCATCATCAAATGATGACAATCAAAGGGCCTCTCCAAATGATCTTTGTTCACAACACTTTGATGCATTGATGCATGATCTTGGCATCCACGACATCTTCACCAAGTCCATCACCAATAAGTTGTTATTTCAGCTCATTCAAGTGAAGAAGAGGACCTACTGAAGACCTTTATATCTCTGTCATATCCATCTTTTGAGAGGAGGTTTTGTCCCATGAGGTTTTCCTCCTTACCTCAGTTACATGGATTAGTAAACATTGTTGTAAAAGGCGACTTGTGCCTTAGTTGCCAAGGCCTTAAAAAATATTATTGATTAAATTGTACTAAATATGGATTAAGGGGGGATGTAGGAGTATTAATACATCCTTAGTACATAGTTTTGACCTTAGGCTAACTTTATTTTCCCACATGAAATGATATCCTATGGTTTAGACTTAGGAGAGTTAATTATGCAATATATCTGGTTATTTTGGCCTGTTCACACCTACAATAGTGCCCTAGTTTGGTCAACCCAGCCTATGTGCACCCTCATTAATGACTTGGGAGCTACCTCCTTGATTTGGGGGATCCAAGTTTGACCAAGTACATTAGTGGTGTAGTTGGCCTATTTTGGCTCTCCTAGGAGCATTTATTGCCACCTTGAGCCTCCTACTCACCTCTATCTTCTCACCCACGCTTGTCTAAGACTCATTAATGACCTTGCACACTCCACTAACATTCACACCTTGGTCAGTGACTGTTTGGGTTTGAGTTGGAGCTCCATTGGTCCACCTAGGGGGATTGAAGTCATTTTTCACCATGACACATGTACAACTCCAATTGGCTGCTAGAGCCTCACAAATTTTTTCCAATGTATTATAAATGTATACTATAACATCTACAAGAAGTATGATAATAATATGATCAACAACTAGCACCATTCACATGTGTTATTCCAGTTATTTTCTATCTCTTTGTTGATTCTCTTGCACATTTTGTCAAACACTTTGAGTGTGAATATTGTTCTAGCTCCTAGATCTTATTGAGAAGCACATTTTTACAGTAATATTCCTTTTTGGAATCAAGGGTCGTGCTTTTTCCCCTGGAATGGACCTCGGGTCGATGGCCCCCCACCCCACATCTTGTGGTTCAAGTTATGTGTTCCAAGGGAAGTCTCTAAAAGAATGCTTCCTTGAACAACTTATGAAATGAAAGGTAAAGTCTATTGTCGTTTAGAGAACCTGAGTGGGATTAATGGTTAAGAACATGTGTTATCTATGTGGAGGTCACAAGTTCATAACCAACGGGGGGTAGGGTTGCTCATTGACCTGTTGTGACAAGGCTCGAAGGGTAGGCAACCCTTGGGATAGAGGTTCACTCTAGAGGGCTTTGGGATGTCTCGAACCCTATTGAGTCACAACTTACTGGTATATTTGGCTTGCAGCTTGTTGAATATACCCTTGGGAGGTTGTTGTTCTATGATTTAAAATATATATATATATATATATAGTATTTTAAGTTCTCAATGCTTAACCATTTTTATGTCCCTGTACAACCAATGGTTGCCATCCCATTGCTAATTTTGTATTCACCAATTCAACTAGGAATCATCCTCTATTTTGCAACAAAGAAAGATGGAGAACCTTTTTTATAAGCCAAATGAGCCCAACCGTTTGGTAAGGGATTCACATGTATTTTGCAACAAGTGGACAATATTGTTGCAGGGTAAAGGGGACAATAATAAGGGATTCACCAATATTTTGCATCAAAAGAGGGTGGAGGCTCTTCTTATTGGTCGAAACGACTCAACTAAGAGCGAAGGCTCATTGACAAACGTACAAAACAACTTGGTAATTGCATAGTCATAAAAGGATTTCTAGATAAATATAGGAGATGACGAGATAGAGTACAACTCAACATGGATATAACCCTATGGAAATTTTAAAACAAGGACCCTTTGTGCTAAAATAAATAAGGGTCTTGTTTCAAATTATATATCTATATATGTATTTGTATTTGTATATGTATATGTTTAGTTATTATTGCATTGAAAATCTATATTAATTTTAAAGAAGATGATCAATATCTACTTTACAATAGCCCATATTTGATGACACAGTGACATTACAGATAGTGAAGAAAGGGACATGGAGAAAATGGATAAAACAACCTCGATTTAAAATCCATATGAAGCCACTTTTGATGCAAAATAAGGTTAGTTAAACAACACATGCGCATCCTTACAATGCATATAGAATTAAAATTCAATTATTGAGAAAATTCAATGCCTTGTAAATGAGAGAAACATCATAATAAATATCTAAAGCAAAAGAAGATGATATGATTTTTTTTCAGGAAGAAAAAGCCTGTCCTTGTTATTCTTATTAGGAATCAAAGGGCATTAATAGCACCCACCCTAGAGGGGTTACATCACAAGAGAATACAGCTAATCAGGTGAAAATCACATCCAGTCGCAGCTGGGGGGAAAGGCATGCAATAGAGTGTAGATTCCCATCAGTAATCTGTCTCATCATGAGGGGGATCGATCTCATCCAAACCCATCTAACGTGAACCAAAGGGATCAGATCAGCGATCTAAAAGATGCCACTCAGTGAGTAACAGAGCAAGTATCCAATAGAGGAGTAATCTCCCCATAACATGGCTCAAAGGAGCCGAAAGGTGTCATGTGTGACCAAATGGTCCAAATCCTGGAGAAAGAGTGAGAGCAGTTTTAGATAGACGATCTGCAATCCAATTGTGTTCACGGTAGATGTGGCTAAAAGAGAGATCCTAAAAGCTTGAAATAAGCTTTTGAGATTCCCGACACCAGTAAAGAAGTTCTGGTGGGGAGAGAGCAGTGGATCCCTTGGCCCAATTGATGATGACCTGTGAGTCACCGAATATTTGGGTTAAGGGGATCCCCATCATCTGGGAAGAGTGCAGAAGAGCCCACAAGCCCAGTAATTCTGCCTTTGTATTGGTACCATATCCAACCCCCAACGCAAAATCCAGATGGTGAGTCTCATTTATGAACAAGTTGTATCCAATACCTGCTGCTGTAGATGTGGAAGCACCATCAAAGAAACCACAAGGGAAAGTCATGCAGGGGGGAAGCCCAATCTGTTTAGCTTTTTTGTGACAGTCCTTTATAACAGGTCGAGAGGAGTTCACCTGAGCAAAGTGTAAAATCTGTTGAAAAATGCCAAGGATAGTCACCTTTTTCTATAAAAAATAGCATGATTCCGAGCTTTCCAAATAGCCCATATCATATGGTGTGGGATATAGAAAAGAGCAGAGTATCGTGGATAGGTGGAAGCCCAATAATCCATAAAAATAGTGATGGAGTCAGCACCGGGAGGAATAGTCAGCAGGAATTGATCACAAATAAGTCCCAGAACACTTTTCCATACCATACAGTGAGAGAAGAGATGTGTGAGAGTCTCTTCGTTTGAGAAACACAAAGAACAGATACCTGGGCCAGACTTGCCCCTTTTTTGTAAATTATCCCAGGTTAGTACCTTATTCCTTAATACCAGCCAAGAAAAGCAACCAATTTTGCGCGGTAGTGTTCTAGACCATAAAGTTTTGAACAGTCGGCTACCCATAGCTGGAGAGAAGGATTTTACAATGCAGTCATATACTTTATCAGCAGAGATGGTACCATCTTTTTTGTTATAATCCCATATCAGAGAATCAGATTGAGATGAAAGACATATACCATTTAGATCCAAATTTCTAGTATATGAGTTCCAAACTTCTTTCCATTTGCCATCCAAATATAACTCTTCAGCCGAATACCAATAGTGTTGGAAATCCGGTAAGGTATTGTGTGCCTGGGCAAGTGTTTTAATGTCCAGGTCTTCTAAATATGATCTCAGACCTTCCAGAAAGAGGTGAGAGGAGGGGATACCTATCACTGGGTCAATACCAATCCATATATCCATGCCATTCCCTACCTGCCATGCAAGTTGGCACCCCAGCCAGGGAATAGTCTGTATAAACCCCCTCCAAATCGCAGAAACACCACGAGTGCTGAACTTTTTTTCACAGAGCCAAGATACCACAGAGAGTTGCTTCAAATATTTTGTAGTGAGGACACGATGCCAAAGACTATCATTGAAGAGAACCCTCCAGAAATTTTTGAGACGAAGGGCAATACTGAACCAATGGAGATTTTTTATCCCCCACCCCTCATATTCTTTTGGCCAAGAGAGATCCAACCAGCTATCCAAGTGAAATCTACGGTTATTTTTCGAGGTTCCCCATAAGAAAGCAAAGGTTATTCTCTTGAGCTTGTGCAATATAGAAACCGGAATAGGGGCGAGACCCATCCAGTATACCGGGATACTAGAGAGTACAGACTATACGAGAATCAGTCTACCACCCAGTGAGAGCATCTTATGGGTCCAAAGATTGATTTTTTTTCATATTTTTGAACCAGCCAATTCCAGTCCCTAGTTCTGTATCCAAGGGGTTTGATGAAAAAACCAAGATACTTGAAGCCAGTAAGTATCGGTAACTTCTGGTACGGGAGGATTCTGGAAAAGCTCAAGAGATACGATGCTGCAATATTATTATAGAGGAAAATAGAATTTTCCAGACTGATACACATTCCCGAAGCTTTGCAAAAAGTTTCAAGTATAACATCAAAAGCTGCCCATTCCTGAAGAGAACCGGTACCAAAAAGAATTACATCATCCATGAAGAGAAGATGAGTCAGAGCAAGTGAGGGTGAAATCTGGATACCTCGGATAAGTCCATGATTCCGAGCATCAGAAATTAATATAGTGAGACCTTCAATGACCAGGATGAAGAGAAAAGGAGATAGGGGGCATCCTTGACGGATGCCCCGAGAACCCGAGAAAAAGTTTGAAGGAGTGCCATTGATAAAGACCGCAAAGGTGGCTGAGGAGAGGCAGCCAAGAATCCAGTCAACTGTCTAGAGGGGAGCCCCAATCTGAATTAGAATGAGACGAATGAAAGTCCAGTTGACACGATCGAAGGCTTTAATCAAATCAAGCTTGAAGATGAAAGCACAAAGATTCTTTGTTTTGATAGAGTGGAGGGATTCCTGTACTATTCCAATAGGTTCAACGATCTGGCAGTTTTTAAGGAACCCAAATTGTTCCTGTGAGATACTAGAGTCCAGGAAGGGTTTAATTTTGACCGCAATAACTTTAGAGATTAATTTGTACAGGAGATTGCACAATGAGATAGGTCGAAAGTCAGTAAAGGTCAGGGGCTTATCTCTTTTTGGTATCAGAGAAAGAAAGGTTGTGTTCAAAGAAGTGGGAATGTAACCAGAGACTCTAGTGGAATCGACATCAGACAGAAGTTCCATGCCTAAGAGTTCTAAAAAGTGCAGATAAAACTCTACAGGCCAGCCATCCGGGCCTGGGCTTCTATCTTTTTTGAAAGATTTCAAAGCAAGCTCAATTTCCCCAAGAGATACTGGGCTAGTAAGAGCAGTGGCATTCACTTCTGGAATCATCCTAGGATAAAGCAGGACTACCTTGAGTTGGTGGGAAATACAGGTTCCTCCATCATCTTTAAATATATTAGCAAAATGTGTTTGACTGAGTTCTTTGAGAGCAGTCTCATCCTCATAGAAATTACCAGCCTCGTCTGACAGGGACCATATCGAATTTTGATTCCGCCGACTAGAAGCCAACATGTGGAGGTATTTAGTATTCGAATCACCCTGTAGAGCCCATTTTGCTCTACTTTTTAATTGCCAAGTAAGAAGATAATGATTCAAGATCAGTTTTCTTTCAGATCTCAGATGGGCTAGATGGGTCATATTCGTAGAAGATAGGATACCATTGGATGAGCCTGAGAGGAGAGAGGTGATGACCTGTTCAATTTTGTGGTAATCAGAATCCATCCGAGCCTGTTTATCTTTGATCCATACTTTGGCTTCATTTTTGAGGATACAGAGCTTGTGATGGAGAGAGTTGAGATCCGAGGCAAAGTCTTCTTGGGGGAGAAGGGGCCATCTTACCGACAACTAATCAGTGAAAGCAGGGTCATTGAGCCAAGATCGGTTAAAATTGAATGGGTAGTTGCAAGATGCTCTTTGCTTGTTCCATCCCAAGACAATAGGATAGTGGTCAAATATGTCAGAGCACTGTGTCCAAACCCTATGGATCCCCAGAGAAGGTATCAAAGAAGCTGAGATCAGAAATCTGTCTAATCTTTTACTTATACCCTCGGCTCCTGCTCGACCATTATGCCATGTAGGACTAGCACACAGAGGAGCCAGATCCATCAGACCCAACGAGTCAAACGAAGATGATATGATACCATAAAATATCATGATATTCGGTTATACACGAAGGTTAGTACTCGTCATTTTTAAAATTGATATCAACATGTGTCCAATATGTATATGAGCTACTAGAGATGGTTCATAATAAGGAAAATGAGAAACTCCCATAAAAAAGAGCAACCATCAAGTGAGTCTTCTATCTCTTACACAACATACCCAACACAAGTTTTTGTTTATATTTATATATTTAGTTTACAATGATGAGAAGTGAAAATTATGGCATTGCATTCATTGTATATAATGGTAAGGGGCAATTATTGCATTGCATGGTATATGAGTGGTTGTGTTGTGGGCGACTTTTCTATAGTAAATTGCCACATAGAAATTTGTTGTTCACTATGACATTGAACTATGGCAAAATCACCATATCCGAGTGATAAGTAGCTAAAATATGGAATGATTATGCATTTATGAAACTTCTCCATTTGACCTTTAAAAATGCATAGTTATAATTTATTTAAAAGAAAAATGGACAATTACACATGAAATTCCATATAAACTATCAATATGTGGAGAGAGCTTTTTTTATCCATAAATGAACAAATGAAATAATTTACTTGAAATATATTGGGTATATCGAGGAATGTCCCTTTGATTCCAAGTGAATATATACATAACACGATATGCAATGCATATCTTCCCGCACATTTGGAAGAGTACTAAATAATAGTCTTCCATGGAATCAAGAATTCTATAATTGACAAACACTCTTCTTCTTTTTTCCATGAAAAATAACTATACTTTATTGGAGTATAAGTAAAGGTAGACACATATATAGAAAATTAGATCGAAAGAGTCACATGGATGCAAAGCATAGAACATCTTGCTACATGGACCAAAAAACCAGAACCATAGCACATTCCAAAGAGCTAGAGGATTGGTTCCATAGAAAAAGAGTCAGGAGAGATGGAAAAAAAAAACATCCAACAGAGGTCCGAGGCATGTCGGAATGAAAGGCCAAAAATAGGAAATCAAAATAAGGATAGTCATAGACCAAAAATGACCACCCAAACTCAACAGAATATAGTCTGAATGCTAAACTCCGAAGCGAGAGAGCTCGTAGACCAATGCTCAAAGAAAATGTAAGCATCAGCAGCCAAAAGAGCCCGCTTAGACAGCAGGTCAACCTATGAATTCTGCTCCCTGTAGATATGAGAAAACAAAATATTATGGAAACTATTGATTAACAACCTAGTCTTCTTCAGTCAAGCCTTGAGATAAATTATATTTATCCCATATGTGTTTTTGGCCCAATCAATAATGATGCGTGATTCGCCATATATTTGGATACCATCCAATCCAAGTCGCTTAGTGAATAGTAGGAGAATCCAAAGGGAGAGGATCTCTCCCTTGGTATTGGAACCAGATCTATAGCCCATCTAGAGTTTGTAAAAACTAGCCTCATATATCCATAGGAGTGCACCAACCCCACAAAGCGAAGAGTCCTTTTGTGAGGCCCCATCAAAAAATCCCATCAACCTATATGTGGGAGCCAGATCTTTTAAAACTCTAGAGCTGAGTTTGACGAGCTTTCAATGTTATCATCATGACCGAGTTCAAAGAAAGCATTCAATCCCTTCAGACAGATGAATAGAGCAACTAGATTAGTATTTTCAAATATCCTTTTATTTTTGCATTTCCAAATTTGCCATAAGATGAAACAAGGTAAGGATTTCCAATTTGGAGCCTTGTTTTTCCAAGCAAGAAAACATTCCAATAAGGAGTCACTGAACCAATCAATGGGGCATTTTAAAATGCATCCAATAGTCAACCATACAGAAATAGTGAAATTGCACGAGCCAAAAAGGTGAAAAATAGATTCTTCAATCATACCGCACAGGAGACAAAAATTTGGACCGATCATACCTCACTTTAGGAGATTGTCCCAAGTAAGTAGACGATTAGCCAACACAAGCCAACATAAAATAATGATTTAGTGAGGATACTGCCAAGACCAAATGGAATGCCACCAAAGTTGATTGCAAGGGATATCTTCTGATAACAACTGATAGGCCCAATTGGCTTAAATGACTCATGTAACTTTGTTGTAAGTCCATTTCAGGGCATCAATGCCAACATCCAGTAGAATGGAACCGAGCTGTAGACCTCTGATGTATTAAAACCATCCAACACCAAAAGAACCATATATACCCAATTGTGAAGCAATAATCCACCCATGAGTTAAAAAGGGGAAGTTTAGCAACAAGGAGATATGATACAGAGTGTAGTAACCCTTGCTATGAAGGAAAAATAATAGTTCAGCAGATAGTAAGAATTTAGAGGCCCCCCCTATGAGAGGGTCCTCACCCACTCGGATAGCTCTTCCATCTTCAGTGACCCATTCCATCCATGGCCTGCAAACATTAAAAGCCTTCAAGTGACTTGCCCAGATGTTTGATATGCCATTCCTTGGTTTGTTAAAACTCTGGATCCACTAAACTAAAGAGAGGTTCTTAAAGTATTTCAATTGAATAACACAGGTGTTAACACCCAAAAATGGTTAACTACCTCATCTACCCCATTTCATGGCTCATTCGTCCATTTACCTACCATATTTCCCTGAAAATCCCACTAAAAGCCTCCAAAAGGCCTAAAATGCCTCCGAAAGGCCATAAAACCTCTAAAAGGCCTAAAATGCCTCCAAAAGGCCCAAAAACCCCCATTTTCCTCCAAAAATAACCAAAATTCCTCCAAAAATAGCAAAAATCCCCAAAAGGGAAGAAAAGGAATAAAAATAATGAGGAAAAAGGAGGAAAACCCTA
>LPNX010996780.1:18030-176835 GCA_001517045.1 Pseudotsuga menziesii | reverse complement strand
ATTTTAAAATAATCGAGTGGTGTTTCTAAGCACTGTTATATTTTCATGAATATACATATCTGCATCATTTCCATTTACTAGTTGGTTTTTCTTTTTCTTACAAAATAATATACAACATGATAGCACTTTTTGTTTTATTTGGAACAATAAAATATTCTCTCTCATGGCTTGAGGACACACCATATATTTGGTTTGGGCAGGGAGGATTAAGAAAAATTAGACTGTTTTTAGTTTTTATTTATTTATTTATGACAGATCTATTTATCTCTGACAAATGATAAGTGTTTTTAGGATCATTTAAGCCGTGAAACTTGGTTATAGCATGTGTTTATAGCATGAAGCGTAACTTTATGAAGGATCGAATGATGGTCCAAATGAAATACCAAATGACAATCTAATAAAACTTGGTGATATTACAACATGATAGGTATAACTCCCGATTGATTATTATTCCAATGCAAATGCCTATATTTATACAAATCACATGACGGTTGGGTTTCACCTTCCGCCCAGCCTTTTCAGCTTCCTACTATTTATTTATTTATTTACAATAATCCCTACGGATTATATTCTAACAATCCCCCTCTTAATCCGAAGGGGTGTTCGTAAGTCCGAGCATGTTTCTGAATCTTTCAAACTTTTCTCGTCCAAGCGCTTTGGTGAAGATGTCTGCAATTTGATCATTTGTGGAACAATGTCGAAGATGGACTGTGTTGGCCTCTACATGATGTCGAATCAAATGATACTTTGTGTTGATGTGTTTGGTTCGATCATGGAATCTAGGATTCTTAGCCAGCTTGATTTCAGAAGTATTGTCGATCAATAATGGTGTGGAGTCCTCTTTTTTTTCTTGCAAATCTTCAAGTATCTTCCTAAGCCATACTATTTCTTTCATTTCTTCAGCTGCATCCACATATTCTGCTTCTGTTGTTGAATCTGCCGGAACTGACTGTTTGCGTGATCTCCATGAGACAGCTGCTGATCCAAGACTCATAGTGTATCCAGAAGTTGATACTCCTGTCTCCTTATTGCCATCAAAATATGAGTCTGAGTACTCAATAAGTTTGAAGTCATCCACTTTAGAGTACTTCGGTCCAACGTCTTGAGTCCCCTTCAAGTATCTTAGAACTCTTTTTGTAGCTGACCAGTGTCCTTCACAAGGTTTATGCATGAACCTTGAAAGTATGCCAACAACATAAGAAATATCTGGTCTAGTTGTTGTAAGGTATATAAGGCTTCCTATAAGTTGTCGATACTTGGTTGCATCCTCAAATTCTTTTCCTTCGCTTGATGTGAGCTTCATTTTCTGTTCCATTGGAGTAGATATAGGGTTGCATTCTGTCATGCAAAAATTTTTTAGTAGTTCTCCAACATATTTTTTCTGAGATAGGAAAATATACTTATGATGTTGAGTGACTTAAATTCCTAAGTAATAGTGGAGATGTCCCATATCTGTCATTTCAAAAATATTTCTCAAATATTTCTTTATGGATGCTATATAGCTCTCATTGTTCCCTGTCATCAAAAGATCATCTACGTACACCACAAGATACATAACAGATCTTCCAACTTTATTTATAAACAATGTTGCATCATCAAGATCAAAATGTTCGAAATTTAACTTCAAAATATGCTCGGTTAACTTTTCATACCATGCGCGAGGCGCTTGTTTTAGGCCATACAAGGATTTGACAAGCTTGCATACCTTTTGTTCTTTTCCTTTCACAACAAAGCCTTCTGGCTAAGACATGAAGAAATTCTCTTTCAAGTCTCCATTCAAGAAAGCAGTCTTCACATCCATTTGATGAACTTTCCACCCTTTTTGAGCAGCTAAAGAGAGTAAGGTTCGGATGGTAGCCCATTTTGCTGTAGGAGAAAAAGTTTCTTCATAGTCAATTCCTTCTTTCTGTGCATAGCCTTTTTCTACAAGTCTCACTTTGTGCTTGTCAAGTGAGCCATCTGATTTGTATTTGTTCTTGTACACCCACTTGCAGCCAATTGGTTTGGTTCCAACTGGAGGGTCAACCAGCTTCCAAGTTCCATTCTTCATGAGTGCATCATACTCATTCTGTAAAGCTTCTTTCCACTCAACTTGAGTAGAAGCTTCCTCAAAGGAAGTTGGTTCAAAGTTAGCAGATAAATTAAATTCACAATCAAATGATACATCCATGTCATCACCTGAATTATCTGCTCCTCCTCCATCTTCATGTCTTTTCGAACTTCTCGTTCCCGTCTTTCCAACTTCATCCGGATGGACACTTTCAAGTGTCTTTGTGTCCCATTTAGGAATCTTCCGTGATGGTCCTGGTTGATCAGCTGGTGGTGCTTCATCACTGATTGAGAGTCTTTCAATTCTCTCAATCACAACATCCAGTTGAACCTCTTGTTCAAGTGAAGTAGCAGGAACTTCTTCATGCGGGGGAGTTGGTGCTTCATATGGAAATTCCAAAGGTTGATCCAGAATAGGAATCCCCCCTTCAAGGTTTGGAATTTCATATTCATTTTCATAATATGTCTTTGGATGAGGATAACTTTCCAAATGATCAAGTTGTCTCTCAATGGACTAGTCGTTTTTATTAGTTTCAAGAAAAATGACATCTCTGGAAATAACAAATTTCTTGTTTACCTCATCATATAGATGGTATGCCTTGGATTATTCTTCGTACCCCAGGAAAATGCATTTTTTGCTTCGAGCACCAAGCTTGTTTCTTTGCTCCTTTGGAATCAAGGCATAATAGGTGGAACCAAAAACTCTGAGATGCCTGACTGAAGGGAGATGGAAAACCACATTTCATGTGGAGTCTTGTTATCAAGAGCATTTGAGGGACTTCTGTTTCTCAAATAGGCTGCACATTTTACTACATCACCCCAAAACATTAGTTTTACATTCTTGAAAAACATCATTGAGCGAACCATATTCATTATGGTTCTATTCATTCTTTCTGCTACACCGTTTTGTTGAGGATTGTAGGGAACTGTAGTCTGATGTGCAATTCCATGTTGGCGAAGATAATTTTCAAAAGCATTTGAAGTGTATTCTTTCCCATTATCAGTACGAAGTGTACCAATTTTTTATTGTGCTTGTTTTTCAATCAATGCATGAAAGTCTTTGAATGTTTGAAATGCTTCTGATTTTGTCTTTAAACAGTAAATCCAGCACATTTGTGAGTAGTCATCAGCAAATTTCATAAAATACTTATTCCCATTTGCTGAAGGAGTTGGCATTGGGCCACACAAATCAAAATGCACTAACTCTAATTTCCTACTTGCTCTGAAATTAGATTCATGGAATGGTAGCTTACTATGTTTCCCTAATATATATGCATCACATTTGTTCTTCTCTTTGGGAATGGTGGGCAAACCAAATACACCATTATTTTTCAAGAAACGAAGACTGTTATAATTTAGATGACCAAATCTTGCATGCCACAATGAGCTAGATGACATATTACCTTCTCCATGCTGAGAGAGGTAGGCATAGTTCTGAATTCTTGCAGATGAACCCTTTAGCTTCAGCAGCTTCCCATCTTTGTATCCAGTCATGATGACTTGGTTGTCAGAGGACTTTCTTATTTCAACGATTCCATCAAACATGTGGATGGAATGGACTCGCTGTCGAATCTCCACCAAGGACAGCAGGATTCTCTGCAACTCTGGAAGATAGAGAACATTTTTCAACAAGAAATTAGGGAATCCAAGCATCTTTAGTCGAATGGTGCCCATTCCCTTTGGTTTAAGGATTGACTTATCTGCAAAGTAAACTATGCCATCTATTGTTTCATTAAGTTCTTCAAAACAATATTTTCTAAATGTCATGTGTGATGTTGCACTAGTATCAAGCATCCAACAATCTTTGTAAGATGAAAGTGAAGTCATTTCATTAATTCCAAGATTACAATGTGCAACATTACAAGAATCAGAAGATTTACTAGCATCTTGGTCATCTTTATTTTGGTTGTGCTTGTCTTTGATGGAGTCCCACGAAGCCCAACACTGATCTGATGTGTGCCCAGTCTTTCCACAACGCTTGCATTGCAAATCTGATCTTTTGGTGAAGTTATTTCTGCCCCCTCTTCCTTTGAAATTTCTTCTTCCTCTGCCTCTCTCTTTGCCAGAGAGCGTGACACCAACTTTAGATGCTATAGATTGCATCTTTTACAATTGTTAGTGTAATTTACAATAATGAACTTAATATGACAAAGAGAAATAGAAAAAATAATAACCTTGCAGGTCTACAGTCTCTGCCAAGGTGATTTACAATCTCAACTTCAGGTTTTAAAGTGATACAATGACAGTATCGCAACTTCAATTCGCAGCAATTCAGGGAGAAGAAATTCAGTACCAATTCGTATCCTTCAGGGTCTTTATGCAATTGATAATGGTGTGAATATTCAGCCAACAGTCTTCATAGTACAACAACTTAGCCAACGAGATTTTATAAATATTTCTCAAGCAAACAAACAAAAAAAACTCTGCACTGGTTTGTTTGTTAAACTCCAGAAAACTATAACTTCGATTATCCAGATTTATTTTACTACACATTGGCTTTCAATATTTCACCAATTCACAAGAGCAGTATCCTCACACAGCATGTGCTCTTCTAGTCGCATCTTCAGAGAAATAAATGCAGTAATTCTAGGTTTATACATTTCAATATTACAACATCATACACAGCAGCATATATATTCCACCGAAGTATACTATATATCATCTATATATTAGTCACGGTCCCTTTTACTCAATATAAATGAAAAATAATTGCCGACTGTTCTTTTTACATCCACGCACAGGAATTAGGGTTTGTGTATTTCAACAAACAAAGACGTTTTACCTCCCCTTAGTTGAAGACAGTCACCAACACCGTATCAGTCTCCACGCATACATTATTCTTCAACATACATTATTCAGGTGATAATCATGCAGTCTTCAACAAGCATTATATCTCAGCAAGCATTATATCTCCAACAAGCATTATTCAACAAGCATTATATCTCCAGCGTAGGCTTTTCACGCAGGCGGCAGGCAGTCTCCACGTAGGTTCACCACGCAGTCTCTTCACGTCAAGTTCACCACGCAGGAAGTCTCTTCACTCAAGCAGTCTCTCCACGAGCAGTCTCTCCACTCAGCAGGCTCTCCACGAGCAGTCTCTTTACGCGGGCTCTTCAACTTCAGTCACCATTCAATCTTCAATGCATAGCTTTCACGTAGAACCCTAGCAAAACGCGGGAACCCTAGAACCCTTCATCATTCTTTACTCAACTTCCACGAAACCAATATTTATGCACACAGTCTTCATGCAGGCATCCTTCAACAGCACGCCTTCAACGCAGCCTTCGTACCTTAGTATTCAAAAATGAGGCCAACAAGAATCATATTGTTGAATGCAATGCTCTTCCCACACTTATTTTCATGTTGTGTTCTGAGGATGTCGGTATCCATTACGAGGCGGTCGGTGTAATTGGGAACTTGGTTCATTCGTCTACTAATATAAAGAAAGAAGTTCTACTTGCTAGAGCTTTACAACCAGTTATTGGTCTCTTGAGTTCACGGTGCCAGGAAAGCCAAAGGGAAGCAGCATTGTTATTAGGGCAGTTTGCAACAACAGATCCTGAATGCAAGATTCATAGTGTCCAACGTGGTGCTGTTCGTCCTCTTTCTAAAATGCTCCAATTTCTAGATGCTCAACTCAAAGAGATGGCAGCATTTTCTCTTGGTAGATTAGCACAGAATTCACATAACCAAGCTGGCATTGTCCATGATGGTGGACTAATACTACTTCTCGAGCTTCTAGAGTCAAAAAATGGATCTCTTCAACACAATGCGGCTTTTGCTCTTTATGGGCTTGCAGATAACGAGGATAATATTTCTGACATCACAAAATAGGGGGAAGAATACAGCTCCACGGGTGTGTTCTCGTAGAGGAGTGGGAGCATTAAGGAAATCTGATAAATACAAACAGCAAGAGAGTGGGAGCAGTCTCAAACAAAAAATGAAGCAGTGATCTCAACTAGAATACCAAGAATTAGGGTTAAGCTAATTCAAACGTTTTAGTAGAGAGTAAACTCACGCAGATGGAGGACTGAAATACAGTAACGCATACAATGCATGTGACTGGCAGACTGATGGAGCAGGCAATCTGGCAATGAACTGGCAAGCAGAATGCCAGGACTGAAATGCAGCAGGCACAAGTTACGGCAGGCAGGCAACCTGGCTCTGATACCACTGATAGGTATAACTCTCAATTGATCATTATTCCAATGCAAATGCCTATATTTATACAAATCACATGACGGTTGGGTTTCACCTTTCACCCAGCCTTTTCGGCTTCCTACTATTTATTTATTTATTTACAATAATCCCTGCGGATTATATTCTAACACAACACTTATGATTAAAATTTGCTGACCAATTTTTTTTTTGACAAATAGTTTTTACCTCAATGTGAATGCTTTGACCTTAAATTTTTTTTTAATTATCATTTCACTCTTAGTAACCCTATCCTTTTACCCAATCATGCATGTAAATGATCAAATGACTAATTTTCTTGTTGATCAATCTTATCATAAATGTGATTTATGTCTTTGTATCATACGTTCAACCTATCCAAAGTTTACTTTGGATATGGTTGAACTAATTATAAACCTTATGAACTCACTCATTTATGCATATGCCCGTTGTTGGCTCACATCTCAAAGTTCGCTATGACAGTGTGATCTATTATCTTTTTTTGCTCAATGGGACCTAGCATTTCTCCGGTTTGGGGGAATGTTGAGCCCATATTTATTATCATTTTTGGAATTTAAATTACTCATTTAAACATATGTTTTGTTATCTTTTTATGTATTTTCTGCCACCCAGATCACCATGTAGCCCAATGTATGAATAAATTAAAGGTTTATATATAATCCATTTATTATTGTCATTTTACGATTTTATTTATTTAAATTAACATTATTCAAAGCATATATGATATGTTACTTAATGTGTATATTCATTTGTAGGTTATATAGACCATTTGGGTGAATTAATAACAAGTACGCAAACAAACAAACAAACAAACATTGCATCTAACTTGTTGTCCAGCTCACGATCCAGCTCACAACGTAGATCACCTTTCATCTCATTGTCTAGATTTTTGTCCAGATCGCTAATCAGTTTGCGTGCTGTCCATAACCAATTTTAGGCATTAAATGTTAAAACAATTCCACAAGCCACCTATTATCCACGTGTTTGGTGATTTAAAGAAGCTCTCATACTAAGATCGTCATCACCACGCGCTCAAGGATGGAACATTCCCAGGATCACTCATGGTCTCCTTTCTGTAATTCTAAACAACCACCAGTCCACACATTTGAATGAAGGAGCACTCTCGTTCTAGAAAATCATTGTGTGTGCTCTTCTCTATTCACCACTACTCCATAATGCATGCTGAAGAAGATTCGTTCATGCAAAAGGAGGAGAAAGCATACCATATCATGCCACGTTCATGCTGAAGAGGACCATGTTTGCACTGAAGGAGAAAGATGTTGTGCATTGGAGTTTGATTTGTTAAACACCTTTATGATTGACTAAATTTAGAGAGCACTAAACCACTAAAGGGTCAACTTGCTCATCTCTTGTAAACAATATAAATATCAACCTCTGTGTGAGTGTTGGGTATGGATCATTTTCATTAGTTAGACAGTCAGTTTTCTAAGAAAAGAACGATGTAATATTGTTCAGTATTTTTAATAGAAGTTCTACATTCCTCTATTCATGATTTTGTTCATGTAAGTGCTAGCTGGGAGTTACCCCTGATTGCTGAGAGGGCCCCTCATCAACCAGAGGTTTTCTTTTCTTGTTTTTGTTATTTTTATTTGTAGCTAATTCAGTTTTGATTTCTAGTTTGTTTATTTCATTAAGTTACTGTAAATGTTTGTTTCATTTTCTTTCTGCAATGCATTTTATTTCCAGAATTAAATAGATAGATTGCGTGTATAGTTGTTTTCCATTTGTTTCTGTTATTTCATTTCCAGCTTATTATTTAGTTTTGTTCATAAGAAGATAGAGTAGATTTTTATTTTATTTTATTTCTTCTCTGTTATAAGATTATGCAATTTGAATTTCAGTTTGTTTATTAATAAGCAATGATTCTTGATGTTCATGAATTTTTTTAAGTTTATTTTACTGCTAAATTTGATGATTAAATAGGTTTATTTACTATTCCTTATGCATTGCATCTTCATATGCATAAAATCAGCTGAGAAGTAGATCATTTAGGTTATTTTATATTGTTTTCTTTATACAGGCTGTCATTCAGACAATATGTTCAGCCTGCCATTCTAACCTTTCTTCTAGTCTGTTTTCCAATCTGTTTTGCAGACCTGCAGTTCAGTCTATGATTCAGCCCACACTTCTGTTTTTAGTGTTTTTAATGTGTTTTAAAATTGTTTCAATTCCTGGTTCTTTAATATTTGATGTATGCTTTGACTGTAATAGTTAGATAACAATTTTATTTATTATTTAGACTACAAATTTGATTGTTTTAGGTTATTTATTAAAGTTTTATTCTTTTCTCTACCTCTTTTCCCTTTGAACATGCTTTTGAGTTAAGGTATGTTTTGTTTCTTTTATTTGTTTCTGATTCTTCTTACTATTGTATTGTTTTATAATTATGCTTTTGGATTAATTTATCCATTTGCATGTAAAACTTAGGATTAGTAATGTTATCTTTAGGAATAGTTTCATTTTTCACTATGTGATTACCAAAATAGACTTGTAGGATAGAATTCAGTTTCTTTATTAAGTTTTCTATTTGCTTCTCTTTTTCAGTTTTCTTTATTAAGTTTTCGATTTGTTTTTCTTACTTAGTTTTACATTCACTTATTTAAGTTTTCTTTGCATCATAGCCTTTTAAGTAGTTGTTTATAGTATCCTTTTTGGTTAGGAGTTATTTGTTTATAAATTATTTAGTTGTTGTACTTGCATTTCCAAGTGTACACTTTATTTTCTTAGTTAGTTTTTGAAGTCACTAAATAGACTTTGTCATAGAAAGTAGAGATTTTATTCTCATTTGTTAAATAAAGTAATATAGATTGATCTTATTTTAGTTTGATTTTTTTTCTTGATTCAATTATATTAATAATTGCATTATTAGGATTTTGACTCAGTTTTTCATTTTAAAATATCTTTTGATGTTTTGTTTGTGAAAATATTTACATGACACCCTCTACCTTCGCATATATTTTGTAGCAACTCGAAGCCTACCAACCGCAATCGATAATTAAATATTAGGTGAATTAATATAGGCATTATAACACCCAATAACTACTTCACAAAATGGATCAAGGATATTCCCACGAGACAGGATACCGAGACATTGATCATGTAGTTTCTAGAGGAGCATATTCTCTCAAGGTTTGGAGTTCCCATGAAGATAATTACTGATAATGCTCCAACATTTAAATAAAAGAAGATGACCGATTTTTGCTTCAAATATCAAATACAACTGGGGCATTCCACATCTTATTACCCCTAGGGAAATGGAATAGCAGATTCTTCAAACAATAGTCTTATGAGGATCATGAAGAAGCTGCTGCAGGAAAATAAGAAATCTTGGCACATAAAGCTAATCCACGCTTTATGGGCTGTCGAAATTAGTGTGAATAATTCTATAGGAACCCAACCATTCCAGCTAGTCTATGGTTTAGAGGTAATTTTTCCTAACTCCCTGAGCTTGCCAGTAATGGTATTGTTGCAAGAAGAGGATGTTGAAACCCATCCTACCCAAAGGAGGATGTATCAATTGGTTGATATAAAACAACAAAGGGAGCATATTTTTTACAGAACTCAACAATTAAAGGACAAGATGAAAGATATTTTTGACAGGAGAACCAAACCTGATGATTTATAGATAGGGGACATAGTGTTTCACTGGGATGCACCTCATGAGGAGAAGGGGAAACATGGAAAATTTTATCACCTGTGGAAATGACCATACAAAATCTTCGCCTTTAGAGGAAAGAAAGCTTATGTGTTGGAAGAAATGGAGGGTGGATTGGTATCTAGAGCTCCGGTACATAAGAGGCTCCATAAACATTACTTTTTGTAAGAAAACCCAATCCCATTGTCATTGTATATATCATTTTATTTTAATATTGCATGTTTGGATGGATCTCTGATAGACTTAAAGCCCGAGGTGAAGGAAGTAAGGTCTCCAAGAGATGTCATCATTTGGTTTTTCTTTCTAAGAGAATTTTACAGTTGCAGACCACAGAGAAGAGTTTGAGAGTTACAGGAAGGATTGGAAACAACCTTATGGACAAGGCACATGGCCTGCATAGTTATTTTCTACCTCATAGGGAGGATAGCATCCCTGACTTGGAGCCACTGTTAGCACCTAGTTCGCACCAGTGCTGAATTTTGAAGAACTTTACAGGCGGGATTAGCCCAGTTTTGAGCTAAAGAGTTGACAAGGGGAGTAGGAAAAATTAAAAGGAGGAACAAGGTCCAAAAAAATCCCTTATTATAGGACCTTGAAATACATAAGGATTTTCTATATATTCTGAAGACAATCAACATTGATACATAGCACAAGTAGATAGACGAAGTAGGAAGATTTCACTGAGAAAGATATGCACCGTCTATAAAACTGTGGAGGAACATGAAATCCCTTATATCCCTCAAATATTGATGGGAGAGATCTATAGATGCTTAATATCTATGGTGGGAATGAATTTCATGATGACAATGCACACGAAGGTTAGCAGGATAGAGTGCTGTGAAATGTGAATGGACCCCACACCTCAAGACGATGGAGATCTGGTGGGGATAATAATAGTAGCTCAGAGTTGTTTTGCAGTCAAAAATCACTCATGGTTTAGCGAAAGGATCCACTACAAAATATGCTAGGACCCCACGGTTTGGACGATGTAGATCTGACGGAGCTCTGATCGACAATTCCAGGGGATTTCATGATGTAAAGGTGCAAGGAGTTTAACATGGTAAGCCATTGCGAAATCATGTAAAGAAACATGTCAAGTGACTACTGAGCTTCTTTGTAGGGGAGATCTATGACCATGATTGACTTCATATAACCAGAGACGCGAGAAGGAAAAGGAGCAGTACAGCTGTGAATATGCAAAATGTGTCTGGGGAAATAAAACAATTAGATTTTTTCTAAAAATGTCATTTTCAAAAAAGCAATCCTTCCTCTTAGACGTTGGATTACTGGTTGTTCCCCAGCGTGTCATAGATCCATTATTTTCTGTATTAGATAAAAATCATGACGAATATTCCATATCAAGAGTTTGTTATAATTCAAATGATGATTTGGTATTTGATTCCCAAATTTTGTAACAGAATTAGGCTTTGTTTCGAGGTTGGTCTTGAGAGCCATAGCACTATAAATATGTCCTCAATTGAAGAGGAAAGGGTTAGATCTTTCATTCAGAAAGCATTCTGCTCTTGTTTTTGTCCCTGTGAATTTCTTGGAAGAGTTAATGAGAAACATTCTCCGACATTTCTGAGATTCATCATGGTGTTCTACATTCAGTCTGTTTTCCTATTTTATCATGATCATTTCTATGTTTTTCTGCTAATGCGCTCTAGTTGCATATGAGGAATTTGTTTCATTAATCACTCCTTGTATCAAACGCTACATTTGTGATGTGTTTATGATAAATGTTATAGAATTCACTCTTAGTTAAGAGATTTCTATCAGTTGTTAGCCTTATTGTTGTTGTTGCTAAAGGTGGTGCATGAGATTCATCCATAGATAGGTGTCTCTTGCTTCACTGGGATTATTCCTCTTTCTCCTATCACCTTTTCAAGACATTTGACTGTTTGCGACACTTAATTTTCCTCAAAATACGAAGGAAATCCCATTCTCATTTTTTTTCGCTATAATACCCTTGATTGATTCAGGTTTCGAATCCATTTCCCAATGATTTTTCCTATCTTTTTGTTCCACCATTTTTAAATCCACCTACACACAGTTTACATAAAAAATATAGCCTTCTACATGCTTGTTTAAAGCCACATGTGTATGTGAAATACCTTATGACAAGAGAGAACCCTCTTTGACTGTATTGGCTAGAATACCATCTAAAGATTGGTTTGAAGTGGTTACCCCTGTGAATTCCTACCACAACCTTAGGAAAATTACAGGGTGCTAACACTTAGCAAGGGTATCATACCTAGCTGCAAAGTCTTGAGATGCAACTACTAGTTATGCTTGTTCAATTTTTTGCTAACATTGACATACAATTAAATCATATCATAGAAGAAAACATTTCCAACATGTCAAATGAAATTTTAATCAATATCTAAATTCAAAGGTTGAGAACATACTATTGTTTCTCCTACAGTTGGTGTGATCGGAGTTCCATCCTTATTTTTATGGAACTTCTTCCATAAGTCTTCCCTAGTAATGTTTGTAGTTGTATCATGAGAGGCTATAGATTTTTTCTAGTTGCAACAAGTAAAATAGTATGGTTAAGTTGTGACATTACAATCAAACTGAAATATGATAATATTTCTCATATCATATAAAATATCATCACAATTTTTTACCATAACATCTTCGACCTGTTGATAACCTCGACGTCCAAAGGTGTGCAAGTCCCTCTCCTTTTCTCTATTTTCCTTATTTTTTTCCTTATATCCTAGAAATCAATTGAAAATAACATATATAAGTCAACATTACTAGCCAATAGACATTCTAAAAAACTTAATTATATAATATGTGAACTTTTTTCTTACCAGGAATTTAGTGGTGGTTTGTGAAAGGACAAATTCTCTCCACACTATCTCACTCATCCTAATTGGAGGAACATTTTTTAATATTTCCTCTATTGACTCATAAGGGTCACATTATTTTTTGGTCAACCGATATCTATGACTATTTTCCTTATGGCTGATGGATTTCATACAATATTCTTTAAGGACCAGAGGGATTATGAATTTTTCCTACAACATACAAGAATTGCATTTTTAGATGTGATACATAGTTTGAAAAAAAACTTCAAAATCATCCAAAAATAGAAATGTTGAAAACAAATGCACGTAATGTCTAATACTCACATTAATAATGTTCCACAAGTCCTCCTTTAATTGATGTGAAACCTTCCTCCAATCAGAATAATTGATTGGAACTATTTCCCTTACGATCACACCTAGTAATGAAGATAGCTTCACGGAGTTTGGACCATTTGGCTGGTTCCTTTCACTTATATGAATTTCAATCTTTTCCTCCAAGTTATTTATTTCTGCACATTTAGTTTCTCCTCTACCTTTCTTCTTGACTTTCTATGTCGATGCTCGTGTAGAGGGATATTCACCTTTTATACTAATATCTTGTTGGAATTGTTCTTTGTGAACATATTATATAAAAGAAGGGAACACAAAGGTGTTATGGATTTCTAAGTCATAAAATTGTATTTAAGAAGAACTACAAAAGTATATGTTAATGAGCTTACCTTATTCTTAATGTTTCTCCACCTCTTTTTGTGTCGAGAGATCTTCCCCTTCTACACTATTATCCATATGGAATGGTTGTTTGTGAACATATTCTATAAAAGAAGGGCACATATAGGTGTAATGGATTTATTAATCATAATATTTATAGTTATAAAGAACTAGAAAAATATGAATTAATGGGCTTACCTTGTTCATGTTGCTCCTCCTCCTAAAAAGAGGAAAATGTATCTTTTTCATTCTTTTTTGTTAGGACTAGTAGAGTCATTCAAAGGCATAGAAGTTGTAATCTTATTTTCTATAGTTTGTAATTTCCTCTTCTTTGTAATTGTAGCCAATAATTTTATTAAATATATTCCTAACATCGTCATACAATAAAAGTAACCATTATATTGCATAAGGAAATACATTGTTCTATTTCTAATTATTTACCTTCTCAGATGCATGGCCCTTTCTTTCCCATTTGATCATTTTGACATGTTCTTTTTGAAAATTTCATAATCAGATTTTTTTAATTTCGTGTCATAATTTGCTTTCTTTGTTTTTTTCAAAATGATTAGAGTGTTGATTAGACATAACCTATTAGATTGTTATCAAAGTACAAATTAATATGTTCTAACAATTTAAATTAAATAAAAGGGGTGGAAAGAGAGGGAGGGGTTCTATTTGGCCCCGATGACAATATGACTTTTAAGTAGTCCTAGAGAATTGGTTCAAACAAAAATAACATTGCCGAAGCATTAGCACTCTGGAAAGGTCTCTTTCAAGCCTTAGCCCATGGTATTATAGATGTTATTGTTTTTGGTGATTCTATACTAATCATCGACTTTCTCATCTCCCAAAAACTCCCTTCGAATAGATGACTAAATAAAGTTCTCCAAAAAATCCAGGTACGAACTTGTTCCTTTTATCAAATCCATTTCTACCATATTATCATAGGATTGGACGAAGAAGCATATCTAGCTACTAATGAAGTAGTCCCCTTGGGAAAAGGGGTCTTATGCTTGAATGGGGAGATAAGAACCTTTTTTCTTCCATAGAACCAAGGGACAGATCCACAACTCTCAAGTCCCAAGCTTGAATCTAGGGTGGTGGACTCCAAGGCCCCAAACTGATGCCGATACACGTCGCACCATGAAAACCCAAACTTTTAATGAATTCGTATATTCTGGAAAACACAGAATGGGTATTTTGTATCCACATGTGATCTACGATGGAGGAGCTCAGCTTCATGGGATATGACATCTATCATACCCCCTCCTGTACTTTGTTACATGGGAGTGATATGTGCAAGATTGCATCGAGACACCCTGATATGCTTCACCTTTAGGGAAGCAGCCATATGTGGATGATTATCACCCCTGTTTGGGGGAATACTCAGGATATTAGGCTTGTCTCTGCTATTCATAATCTCTTCAATTTCTAGCCTCTTTCACTGAGCATGGCTTCAAAATTAAGACTCATCAGCCCTTGACCTTGACCCTCTCTTGGAACTTGCAACAGAAATAAGGGAACTCTGTGGAAGACTCCACGCTCAAAAAAGGTTTATCCAGCACCTGGATGAACAAGGAGGATGCATATTTGAGCAGGTAGAGGTAGACCTGGTTCATAAAAGACAGGAATTCAATGAAGTGATATAGAATACAGAAGAAGGAATTCATGAAAATCTCATCGATCTGGAATCCAGAATTGAAAGATTGTAAGGAAAATTTGCAAATCTCTAGGAGGAAAAGAAACACATCTAGTCTAAAATTAATCATGTGGACAAGCATGCTACAGGTCTGATGGACTCTCGTCATCGTTGATTTTTGGTTATAGCTTTCAAAATTTTACCTGCTAGTATTTAGTTTGTTTCTTTTCATATATCTGTTTATCTGACTGCTAGTTGGGGCTTGTGAGATCTAGTAGTGGACTCTATCAGCAACTACATCTTTACTCACAAGCAGTAGTAGTATTCCCATTTGTTGTGATGGGGAAATTTTTTTTTTCAAATAACTCTTAGATGTAACCTCTTGGGTGGCTCAAACAAAGTTTTATTAATATAAACCTACTCGTTTTTGTAAAAAGAACAATCTAAATTAAATAAAATTAATGATATAATTCAATCACAAAAAATCACTTACCTCCATGTCTCCACTTGTACAAAGCCTGCATAACCAAAAAATCAAATTCTATCATCACTCAATTGCTAACTGAAGGTACATAACTATAGAAAATTGTTTAAATGATTAATCTATCTAACAAGTTTCAAAAGTAAAAGGGAAGACTATCTGTAAGGACTATCTGCTAAAAGGAACATGTGAGAGATAGAGAGAGAGAGGGATATAGTGTTGTAAGTTTAGGTTAGACACATACAGTCTCCAACAATATATCTCAGCCTCCAAGAGTGAAGACGCCTCAACCTTAGAGGCGGCAAGCAGGACAAGGTTTACACAGGAAACCCCAAAGATGAACACGATAATAGTCTTGCAGCAGTGGGAAAGTGTAGTACAACTCAAGTGGTCACAAAACAATCACAACCCAACTAAATGAATGTCAAACATCCCATGACTTAGCTAGGAAGAGCTACCACAATCCACATTCATCTCTAGAGGAAACCAAAAATTTTACATACTTTTTTAAAATTTTGTAGAAGAGGAACCACTATTTTTATTTACACCGAGAAAGAAACCACAGAATGCATGTAACAGTTACTAATCATATGTTAAAATTTTGTACAAAATGTGGCACAAAATTTTGTAGCAGAGGAACCACTATTTTGATTTTTGTCAATAAAGAAACCACAGAATGTTTTCAGTGCCTATGCTGAGCATATGATAACTTATGATAGTGTTTGATGTTTTTAGTTATTATGTTGTTTTCATGAAATCATTGATAAAATACCTGCAATAAAATAGAACGTAGAAAACAGAACAAGAATGTAGTGAAACTTGAGTTACACCTCACGCAGTTCACCTCAATATATCCCAAAAAGTTAGCTTCAACTCGTGGTGTTTAATACCAGAATCAAAGCAACTAAACGTTAGCCTATGCAAAAATAAAACACCTCCATTTCCCGACAAAACTATTCACGGGTGTTAAAATGTGAAAAGTTAGGTTAGGGGTCTCATTTTTTTTTTTTTATTAAATTTGTTTTTTTTTTGTTTTTTTTGGTAAATTAAATTTCATTTTTTTTGTATAGATAACAAAAACACTCGGGTTTTCTCCTAAGGTTTTCAATGAAAAGGGGAAGGACCCTGGTACTAGGAGTCATGAAGGTGGACCAAAGGAAGGAAGGAGGGAACCAAAGAAATGCTTCAAAAGGAAAGGAAAGATTATCCTATTGTGGTGGATGACATGAAGTTAAATAATGTAATAATCATGGCTTCTAAGGAATTGATTGTGAGGTTTATTTGTAAAAGGATGGGGACAATGCATTTTTTTCAATAGATTAGAGTGCACTAGTAATCAATTTTATCTTACCACATAAGGGATTTCATTTTCATCTTAGGTTAGTATTATTCCTAGTAGGTATCTACTGCATTTATACCTAGGTGTATTTACCGGTGACTTGATCAAATTACTTATATATCATTCATTGTTCCATGTTAATAAGTAAGGATACCATAAGTATTAAATAATTGTACAAAATTAGTCCTTTCCATAGAATCTCTTATGATTCTACACAATGTAGAAATAATAGATCAATGCTACGAGCAATGATGCTAAGAAGAAGCACATGAAATAGATCTTGCTACTAAGAATTCTCACAAGCATACATAGGAAAAATAGAGAGAAGAAAAGAGACTGAATCACATGAATGAAGAGATGAATATTGGTGTGTATCCTTACATTGAATAATGATGAATAATAGTGTACATAAATAGTACATCCCTCATAGGAAAATCGAGTTGTATGGAGAAAACTCATAAAGCTCAAAAAGCCTGACTTACCAAAATATAGCAAACCCCCATAGGTGGCTAAAGTGACTTCCCAAATATATCAAGGACCTCACTAATTGGAAAAATCATGAGTGATTTGTCAAGGAGATGGAAAAAACATGCTAATCCTATAAAATGGAGGAAAATTAATGAAGTATGGGTTGGAAACAAAAGGACCCAGTTTCCTAGTTTGACTAGATTTACCTTATCCATAGAAAAGCAAGAAAAGCAGGAAAATAAGAATTTGCTGTAAAGTGTTGTATACTAATTATGGATGGTCAAAAGGTGATCAATATCAACCCAGAATTAGAAATAATTCATTCCTAGGATATATATGGCATGTATTGACTTTAAGGTGCAAGTGGATGCCAACTAATTAAGCTAGTGGGTGAATAATTAATCGAATAATGATTAACTATTTTATCCTAAGTTATGAGTGGGTTTAATATATTCCAAAACCCCCCTATAATTTTCACTTTATGATGGTATGAAAATAAATATAGATGCATATAGGGCCTAGCAACAAGGCTATGGTCACCCTTTAATAATTATTATTTCTAGAAAAGTGAGGAAAGAGGCAAAACCACATGGGGAAAATCCTCCCTCCAGAAAGGACAAGGCACAAAATTTTGAAATAATATGTCTTCAACATATCCTTATCTTCACTCGAATGAGCTGAGTGAACTGCTTTCAGATGGAATACTTGTTGACGAAATCCTGAAATCCATGATCATGCGCTAGAGTGTAGAACCTGTAGGAAGGAAGAGGAGAGACTCCTTGTATCTCTGTTGAGAAAAATATTTTCTTGAATAATTTACCTAATATTTAATTATCGACCGGGGTTGGTAGTCTTAGAGTTGTTACAAAATATATGCGAAGGTAGAGAGTATCGTGGTAATACTTTGGTAAACAAAGGATTGAAAGGTCTTGAATTGAACTCCTAAGGATCCAACTTAGTTGAGTTAATGAAAACAAAATACTAGGCAGAGTGGTATCAAATTATACTACTTTACTTAAAACAATTATTAAAAGATAAAGATATAGACAGCGTGATGACAATGAACTACTCTTTAGAAGAAGGTCTATTTTATTGAGAAACAATATACAAGAAAGAATTTGCAACAATTAATTATGTTTCCTAAAATCTTATACATGCAACTAATATATGGCCACTAGATCCATTCTCCTTGATTATTTTGAGGATAATGGTTTACTGTAATCGGGACAAGAGCAGGAGAAGTATCAAAATGGCTTTCAAATTGTTATATTTTTATCATTTAAGCTATCATTATATTAGGATCTTTAACTGAGAGAATAACAAGCACAAAAATCAAACACAAGAGACAATGAACACAATGTTTTTCCTCAGGGAAACCATAAATGGAGAAAACCCCGCAACTTCCTCAAATATAGAATCAACACCAAAATTAAAACCCCAAAATAGTAAGATGATATCCCGACAGGAGTAGCCTCTTTCTTTCTAGCTCCAACAACTTGTTCTCTCTCATCTATGTGCTACAACTGAGTGTGAGTGAGTGTGTGATAAATAGAGAGGCTCACTCTCTTTTTATACTAACTCTCGACTTGACAATAACTCACTAGGGCCGAATTCTCTAGGAGATTCTAATAACCCTAGGGCCTTGAAACTGTGGGGACTTTAGCCCTTAAACAATAGGAGGGTTACCCACAATGACTTGACATGACTTGTTTACATTATTTAATCTCCTGATAGGAGCATCGGGGCATGACATGACTCAAATAAATTACATATACTTCCTAGAATAAACATTGGGGTACAAGACATAAGATATACAAGTGAATACATTCCGAAGTTACAAATACATCAACACTTCCTCTTAACTAGGAAGGTATTCTCTCGACACAATTTATTAGCACGAGTCTTCTTCTCTATATCATCTGGATCATCAATGAGTTCTCAGCATCTTCATCTTCAATTCATCTTCATATTCAAGTCATCTTCATATTCAAGTCATCTTCATCTCCAAGTTATCTTCATCTTCAAGTCATCTTCATCTTGATCTGGATCATCACTGCTGGATCATCTCTAATGGATCATGATCATTGGATCTCAATCATCATCACTCAATCTTGATCCTCATTGGGTCATCATCACGGGTTCTATCTCTTGATTATTCTCTTCATAGGAAGTTCTAAAGAGCCAACCCTTTTTCATGCTGGATGTACATCTACAGAGCCAGTCCTTTTTCATACTGGATGTATCATCACAGAGCTAGTCCTTTTTCATACTAGATGTGGCATCTACATAGAGACAACCCTTTTTCATACTAGATGAGTCTTCATAGAGATAGTCCTTTTTCATACTAGATGTGGGATCTACACAGAGCCAGTCCTTTTCCATAATGGATGAGTCTTCACAGAGCTAGTCATTTTTCATACTAGATGTGGGATCTACATAGAGCCAATCCTTTTTCATATTGGATGAGTCTTCACAGAGCTAGTCCTTTTTCATACTAGAAGTGGGACCTACACAGAGCCAATCCTTTTTTATACTGGATGAGTCTTCACATAGCCAGTCCTTTTTCATACTAGATGTGGGATCTACACAGCGCCAGTCATTTTTCATACTAGATGAGTCTTCACAGAGTTAGTCCTTTTTCATACTAGATGTGGGATCTACATAGAGCTAGTCCTTTTTCATACTAGATGTGTCTTCACAAAGCCAACCCTTTTTCATGCTGGATGTGGGATCTACATAGAGCTAGTCCTTTTTCATACTAGATGTGTCTTCATAGATCCAACCCTTTTTCATGCTAGATGTCGGATCATCACATGCATCCGACAATGTAAGGAATCAATCCTCTCACCATGTCATAGCTCTTAAATCTGACCATGGAATGAACCAATCCTCTCACCATGTCGGAAGGGCACAGCACATACATCTAACCATGGAAGGAACCAATCCTCTCACCATTTTAGAAAGGCACAACACTTACATCTTACCATTGAAGGAACCAATCCTCTAACCATGTCAGAAGGGCTCAGAATGGACTCATCACTTCCTCTTAGGAGGAATCTCGATCTGGAGAACATCAAGCTTCTCCCTAAAGTACTCAAACTTCACCCTAGCCAATGGCTTACTCAACACATCAGCTATCTGTTCATCCATCGCAACATACTAGAGCTTCACTGCTCCTCTCTGCACCATATCCCTGATATAGTGATACTTGATCTCGATATGCTTTGACTTGTCATGGAACACTAGGTTCTCTGAAAACTTCACACAAATCTGGTTGTCGCAATATATACAAGTAGCATCTAACTGGAGATCAAATAAATTAGACAGTAGCTTCCTCAGCCATACTGCCTCACAACTAGCTGAAGAAGATGTGACATACTTTGCTTCAGCTATACTTAGTGCCACACATGATTGTTGTTAGATTTTTAACATTAAGCTAGTATAACATTAGGATCTTTAACTGAGAGAACAACAAGCACAAAAATCAAACACAAGATACAATGAAAACAGTGTTTTTCCTCGGGGAAACCATAAATGGAGAAAACCTCACAACTTCTTCATAGATAGAATCAACACCAAAAGTAAAACCCAAAAATAGTAAGATGATCTCCCGACAGTAGTAACCTTCTTTCTATCTAGCCCTGGTGTCTTCTCCTTCCTCAACTATGTGCTACACTTGAGTGTGTATGAATTGTGTACTAAATAGAGAGGCTAGCTCTCTATTTATACTAATCCTAACATGACTAAAACCCTACTAGCGCTGACCTCTCTAGGAGAGTCTAATAACCCTAGTTCCTTGGAACTACGGGGACTTTAACCCTTAGACAATAGGAGGGTTACCCACAATGACTTGACATGACTTGTTTACATTATAAATATCCTCGATCGAAACATCGGGACATGACATGAATCAAGTACATTAAAAATACATCCCAAAATAAACATCGGGTTACAATACATAAGAAATACAAGTGAATACATTCTGAAGTTACATATACATCAACACTCCCTCTTAACTAGGAAGGTATTCTCTCGACACAATTTTCAGCACAAGTCTTCTTCTCTGTGTCATTTGGGTCATCATCAAGTTCTTGTTTTCTTCATCTTCAAGTCATCTTCATCTGGATCTAGATCATCGCTCAATCTGGATCATCATCACTAGATTATACTAAATCTAGAGCATCACTGGATCTGGATCATCACTCAATCTGGATCACCATCACTAGATCTGGATCATCACTCAATCTGGATCAGCATCACTCGATATAGATCATCACTTGATCTGGATCACCACGAGGTCATCATCATTGGATCTAGATCATAGCTCAATCTGGATCATCACTACTAGATCTGAATCATCACTCGATCTGGATCATCTTGGAGACATCATAACTGGATCTGGATCATAGCTCAATTTAGATCATCACTGGGTCATCATCATATGTGTTATCTCATGATTATTCTTGTCACAGGAAGTTCTACAGATCCAACCCTTTTTCATGTTGGGTGTAGGCCTACATCCTCGTAAGTCTTTGGTAGCCCTTACATCTGACCTACTTGTTAGAATGGCCAGCACTCACATCTAACCTTGACTCGTCAGAAAGGCACAACACTTACATCTGAACTTGACTCGTCAAAAAGGTGCTCAGTCCTATACTGAGGGTTCTTGGTAGCTGACCAAGTGCCTCCATTCAGAGAATGGAAGTAGCCCTTACATCTTACCTACTCGTCAGAATGGCCAGCACTCACATCTGACCTCCTTGTCAGAAAGGTGATATTCCTTACATTCGATCTTGTGGGACCTCATCCTACAGTCACATCAGAATGGACGGCACTCACATCTGACCTAATCATCAGAAAGGTGGTAGCCCTTACATCTATGTAGGATCTCATCGTACATTATAATGGCTGGAACTCACAT
Source organism: Pseudotsuga menziesii (assembly GCA_001517045.1). NCBI lineage: Eukaryota > Viridiplantae > Streptophyta > Pinopsida > Pinales > Pinaceae > Pseudotsuga > Pseudotsuga menziesii. Next base: position 154,541 of record LPNX010996780.1, on the reverse strand, counting down.
CTGACCTCCTTGTCAGAAAGGCAGTAGCCCTTACATCTGTGTAGGAACTAATCCTACATCAAAATGGTCATCACTCACATCTGACCTACTTGTTAGAAAGGCAATAGCCCTTATATCTAATCAAGTGGGAACACATCCCTCAATCACATCAGAATGGCCATGCGCTCACATCTGATCATGTAATACTACATCTTACAATTGTCTTAGAAATGCCCTCATTCCAAGACCAAGTATTCTTGGTAACTCACCAGGAAGCTCCATTCCAAGAATGGCAATATCCCTTATATCTGATCATGTAGGAACCAATCCTAGAGTCATATCAGAATGGCTCAGCACTCATATCGAACATGGAAGGATCCAATCCTCTCACCATGATAGAATGGCTCAGCCCTTACATCTGACCTGCTCGTCAGAATGGCTTTCAGACTCGTCACTTCCCCTTGGAAGGGACCTCGATCTGGAGAACACCAAGCTTCTCCCTAAAGTAATCAAGCTTCACTCTGGCCAATGGCTTCATCAACACATCAGCTATCTGATCGTTCGTCGCAATAGAGTGGAGCTTCACTGCTCCCCTCTGCACCATATCCCTAATATAGTGATACTTGATATCGATATGCTTCTACTTGTCATGGAACACTGGGTTCTCTGACAACTTCACACAACTCTGGTTGTCACAGTGTATACAAGTAGCATCCAGCTGGAGATCAAATAAATCAGACAGTATCTTCCTGAGCCATACTACCTCACAACTAGCTGAACAAGCTGCGACATACTCTGCTTCAGCTATACTCAGTGCCACACAGGATTGCTTCCTGCTAAACCAAGAGATCACACCTAATCCCATACTGAAGCAACACCCGAAAGTGCTCTTCCTATCGATGGCACTTCCTGCCTAATATAAATCAACATAACCCTCTAGGTTAATCTTCTGATTCACATTGTACTTGAGGCCATAATCAATTGTACCCCTCAGGTACCTCAAAATATGCTTTGTAGAAATCAAGTGAACATTTCTCGGATCTGTCAAGAATTGGCTTAAGGTGTTCATAGCAAAGCAAATATCTGGTCTAGTGTTTGTTAGGTACATCAAGGACCCAATAATCTAATGATACATCGTAGCATCAACTGACTCTAATGAAGCATTACTCAATAGCTTCAGGTTCAATTCCATATGTGTGGCCATAGCCTTGCAGTCCATCATCCCAAACCTTTTCAGGATCTCTACTGCATACTTCCCTTATCCAAGGGAGATTCCATCTGCACTCTGTCACACCTCCATACCTAGAAAATAATGGATCATACCCAAGTCCTTCATTTCTAACATGGAAACAAGCTTTCTCTTCGTATCAGCAATCAACACATCCATACTTGTCACAAACAAGTCATCTACATATAGTAGGAGCATCACTGGGCTGCCATCTTCAACCTTGTAGTAAAGGTTGGAATCTGCTTTACTCTTGGTAAAGGCCAAACTAGATAGAAAGCTATCAATTCTACCATACCAAGTCCTGGGTTCCTGTTTCAAACCGTATAGGGATTTTCTTCAATCTGCATACATGAGATTCTCTATCATGTGTCTCAAAACCAAGTGGTTGTTCTACATACACTTCTTATTCCACTACACCATTCAAGAAAGCAGTCTTGACATCCATTTGGTGTATCTTCCATTTCATCACTGCAGCTAAGGCAAGTACTGATCTAATGGATGTGTATCTGGCTACAGGTGCAAAGGTTTCTTCATAATGTATTCATTCTTTCTATGAGAAACAACGAGCAACAAATACTACTTTATATTTCTCTATGCTACCATCTATAGCATGCCTGATCTTGTAGATCCATTTGGAAGTTACAACTGACTTCCCTTCTAGTCTTGGGACAACATCCCAAATAGCATTCTTCATGATCGATTGATATTATTCGATCATAGCATCCTTCCATTCTTTCCATTCTGCCGCTTCTTCATAACTAGAAGGTTATTTATCAATGAAATCACATAGTAATGCTACATACCCAGAGCAGAATATGATCCTTTTTATTTCTCTGTGATTCTCTTCTAGAGCACCATATCTTTTCGCACCTTGGATAAGTTCTCATACCCAAGCAGGTTTCCTCTTATGAGGATTCTTCTCTCGAGGTGGATCTACAGGTCTTTGTGGTTCTTCAAACTCTCGATCTTCTTCTTGAGTTTCTTCATTCATGGTTGTATCATGGATTCTGGGTGCTTCTGCTTCTTTAGATTCTTCAGCAGGTTTCTTTCTGGATTTGTTTTAAGCTGTGTCTTCATCAAATGTTACATCCCTGCTGATTTAAATCTTCTTGTATCCTAGGAAATATATTATGTAAGCCTTTGAGCTTTTAGAGTATCCCACAAATATACCTCTCTTTCCTGAAGGATCTGATTTTGTTCTCTTTTCTTTTGGAATTTGTATGTACACAAGACAACCGAATATTCTGAGATGGATAAATTCTGGTTTCTTTCCGGAGAAGACTTCTTCAGGAGTCTTGTTCTTGAGTACTCTATGTGGAGTACGGTTCTGTACATACACCGTTGTTCTGCTAGCTTCCACCCAAAGATGCATAGGAAGATCTTGATCATGAAGCATTGCTCTTGTAGCTTCCATGATAGCTATATTCTTCCTTTTTGCAATCCCATTCTATTATGGATTATAAAGAGTGGACAACTCCCTCTTAATCCACGAGTCTTTGCATAACTCTTTGAATTCATTAGATGTGAATTCTCTGCCATTATCTGATCGAAAGGTCTTGATATTCTTGTCTGTGTGATTCTCAATCAAGGCTTTGAATTCCTTGAACTTGCTAAATACTTCATATTTGTTCTTCATGAAGTAAATCCATGTCTTCCTAGAAAAGACATCAATAAAAGAAACATAGTATACATACCCACTTAGTGAGCTTGATGACATAGGACCGCATACATCGGTGTGGATGATTTCCAAGATTCCTTTTGCTTTTCTTTCGCTACTTGGAAATGTCTTCTTTGTATTCTTTCCTTTCACACATCCTTTGCAAAACCCATCATGTTTTTCTTGAATTTATGGAAGACCTTCAACAGCTTTGCTTGCAATTGGTAGTGCTTTGTAATGCACATGTGCAAGCCTTCTATGACAAAGTTCATTTGGCTCTACTATTTCATGGCTTGTTCTGGATGGCCCTTCAATTTGTATAGACCTCCTTCTTGTTCCCCAATTGCTACTGCATCATTAATAGTCTTTCCCTTTGGCCACATGATGACTTGGCCATCTATGAGTGCAATCCTCATGCCTTTTGCATCTAATGCAGATATGGAGAGAAGGTTCTTCTTGAGTCCTGATACAAACAATACATCTTGCATCCTCATAGGCTTTCCAAAGTCTAGTTTTCAAGAAGATTCCCTATTAACCCAAAAAATCCCTCACTAATCTCTCTATGACCTACACCACCCAAGGAAACCACTCCACAACCCTCCATTAGACCCCCACACCGTCAAGAATGCCTAAGGATGAAGAAAAGGGCTTAAAAACAACAAAAAGGAGCCTAAATTGCTCTCCTAGGAGCTAAAACCCCCAAAAAGGAGCCTAAAATACTCTCCTAGGAGCTAAAGCTCCCAAAAAGGGGCTAAAACCCTAAAAGGAGCTAAAATTAGGGCAGAAGGGGCTAAAAGCCCAAAAAAGGGGGTAAATCCTGGAGCAAGGGCTTAAAATCCTAAAACCCCAAAAAAGCTATAAAAGGAGGGTGGGGGGTCACTCTCAAAACAATTCTCCCTTGCATACTGTTATGCTGCCCGTGGATGCCTTGAGACCCTTTATCTCTCAAGCCAGCCACACTCCCTCTCCTCAATCTCCATTGAGCCATAGCTCCCCGATCCAAGAGAGGTGGTTCTTGAAGCTAGGGCATGGTGTCCCATTCCACCCAAAGAGAAGGTATAGCTTGTTCTTTGTTGTATTTGATTAGTTTTTTATTTGCTTTCTAATCCATGGTTTCATTTGCAGGTTTATTTCCTAACTTGTTTTGCAGGTGTTTTGGTTTACTGTAGCTTAATGATTGTTTGCAGGTTATTGGAAGCGGAACCCTAACCTTTGTTTTCAGAGGGGTTCTCCATATTTCTCTTCCATCTTTGTTTTCATTACTATTCTTTACATTCCATTTTTCTTTTCAGTTTTTCCACAAGCAGGAACCTACCCTTCTGTCCTATAGATAGAAGGGAGCCATTCCTACCCATGTATCAAGGAGAAATCCTTGCTACATTCCCCACTACCTTTTATTGGATATTGGTAGTCATCTCCAAGCTTCACCTTGTGAGGTGATTCATGTTCTGATAGTCTCACAAAGGATTCCTTGAATCCTGTCATATGTTTGGAAGCCCCACTATCTATGAGCCAATCATTGCTTCCATGAGTGATATTTCCCATGAGAGCAGAAATCAAGACATATTCTTCATCACTTGAAGAGTCTTCACTTTCATATCTGGTTTTCTTCTTGGATGGTTCATCATCCTCTGCAGCATGAGCATGATGTCTTTTCTTGTTGCCCTTTTTCTTATTTTGTATTTTAGGACAATCTTTTGCAAAGTGTCCTACTTCATCACAAGTATAACATCTGCCTCTAGAGAAATATTTTCTAGAGTTAGTTTTAGAAAAATGCTTACCTCTGGAGTGATGAGAACTTCTTTTGGTTTTCTTGGAATGTACTATGAGAGCTTGATCTTCACTTCCCATATTCTCTTCTCTGGCTGCTATCCTAGCTTCTTCTTGAGAGAATTCTTCCCATAGTCTGCTGAACTTGACTAACCTATTTATGGCACATATGCCTTGAATAAAGGAGTCCCATGATCTAGGGAGACCATTCCAGGTGGTCATTACAGTCTCAACATTTTCCACTTCTTCATCTACTGCTTCCAATTGTTCTTTGATTTGAGAAACTCTTGTGAAGTAAGACTGGATGGTTTCTACATTCTGAATCTTCACATTCTTCAGTTGGTTTCTCAGAGTCATCTTCTGGTTTATGTTCTTCCCTTCAAACAATTTGGTTAGGGCATCAAACATAGCTTTAGGTGTCTTTAGGGAGGACACCTGTGGTATGAGATGATCCTTGATAGAATCAGCAATGATTCTCTTTGACATAACCATCTTCTTCTTGTGCAAGGCCTTAGCCTCATCTCCCTCTAGAACTGGAACCTCCTCATTGATGTAGGAGTCCAACTCATTCTCTTCCAGGACCAGGGAGATCCTATACTTCCAAGATCGGAAGTTATCATCTCCCTCAAGATTTTCATCAAGCTTGGTATGATGAGACATCTTAATTGAGAACCTCAAATGGAAATACAAAATATTTAGATCTTACCAGTTCAAGATGTCATATCTGGATTTGTAGCTAAAATTCTGTAGTGTTGGTTCAAAAGCAGATTAGGGTTTTTCTTTTCCAGAGTTCTGTCCAACCAATTGCTTTGAAATTGATCCCTAACTTTGATTTTAGGGAGGAGATCAATTCAGGCTCGGGCTCATTGAAAAATTCCTCTTCTGTGAAAAGCCCTAATTTTCGGCAGTAGTGTCGAGTCCAAAACTGAAAAACCTTAGAATTGGATTCTACTTCGACAAAAAGATGCACCCTAAGGAGGAGAGTTATTCCAACCTTCTTTTGCTGAAAAACTGTGGAGAGAAATCCACAAAGTAGGAATCCCTAGTTCCTGCAGCTGCACAGTGTCTTCTTCTCAGGTTAGCTCTGATACCATGTTAGATTTTTAACATTAAGCTAGTATAACATTAGGATATTTAACCGAGAGAACAACAAGCAAAACAATCAAACACAAGAGACAATGAACACAGTGTTTTTCCTCGAGGAAACCATAAATGGAGAAAACCCTGCAACTTCCTCAGAGATAGAATCAGCACCAAAAGTAAAACCCCAAAACAGTAAGATGATCTCCCAATAGCAGTAACCTTCTTTCTATCTAGCCCCAGTGTCTTCTCCTTCCTCAACTATGCACTACACTTGATTGTGTATGAGTTGTGTACTAAATAGAGAGGCTAGCTCTCTATTTATACTAATCCTGACATAACTAAAACCCTACTAGGGCCGACCTCTCTAGGAGAGTCTAATAACCCTAGTACCCCAGAACTGTGGGGACTTTAACCCTTACACAATAGGAGGGTTACCCACAATGACTTGACATGACTCAAGTACATTACAAATACATCTCGGAATAAACATCAGGTTACAATACATAAGAAATACAAGTGAATACATTCCAAAGTTACATATACATCAACAATTTCTTCCTGCTAAACCAAGAGATCACCCTGAAGTGCTCTTCCTATCGATGGCACTGCCTACCCAATCTGAATCAACATAACCCTCCAAGTTAATCTTCTGATCATCCTTATACTTGAGCTCATAATCAACTGTACCCTTTAGGTACCTCAGAATATGCTTTGCAGCAATCAAGTGAACATGTCTCAGATTTGTCATGAACTGGCTCAAGGTGTTCACACCAAAGAAAATATCTAGTCTCGTATTCATCAGGTACATCAAGGACCCAATCATTTAACGATACATTGTGGCATCAACTGACTTTGATGAAACATCACTCAATAGCTTCAGGTTCAATGCCATAGGTTTGGTTAAGGCCTTGCATTCCATCATCCCAAATCTCTTCAAGATCTCTACTGCATACTTCCCTTGTACGAGAAAGATTCCATCTGCTTTCTGCCACACCTCTATGCCTAGAAAATAATGCATCCTACCCAAGTCCTTCATTTCAAACTTGGTAGCAATATTTCTCTTTGTATCAGTAATTAACCCATCCATACCTGTTACAAATAGATCATCTACATACAGTAGGAGCATCACTGGTTTTCCATCTTCAACCTTGTAGTAAAGGTTGGAATATGCTTTACTCTTCGTCAAGCCCAAAATGTATAGAAAGCCGTCAATTCTACCACACCATGTCCTGGGTGTCTATTTCAAACCATACAGGGATTTCTTCAATCTACACACATGAGAATCCTTGTCATGTGTCTCAAAACTGAGTGCCTACTCCACATATGCTTCCTCTTCTACTACACCATTTAAGAAATCAGTCTTAACATCCATCTGGTGTATCTTCCATTTCATCATTGTAGCTAGAGAAAGTACTGATCTGATGGAAGTGTATCTGGCTACAGGTGCAAACGTTTCTTCATAATTTATTCCTTCTTTCTAGGAGAAGCCACGAGCCATGAATCTTGCTTTATATTTTTCTATGCTGCCATCTGCAGCATGCTTGATCTTGTAGATCCATTTGGAAGTCACCATATACTTCCCCTCAGGTCTTGGGACAACATCCCAAACATCATTCTTCATGATTGATTGGTACTCTTCAATCATAGCATCCTTCCATTCGTTCTTTTCTGTTGCTTCTTCATAGTTGGAAGTTTCTTTATCAATGAAATCACATAATAAGGCTACATAACTGGAACAAGACCTGGTTCTTTTCCTTTCTCTGTGTGATTCTTCAAGAGCCCCATATATTTCTGCGCCTTGGATAACTTCTCATACCCAAGCGGATTTCCTCTTATGAGGATTCTTCTCCTGAGGTGGATCTACAGGTTCTTGAGGTTCTTTTATTTCTTTATCTTCTTCTTGATATTCTTCGTTCATGGTTTTGTCATGAATTCTGGGTGCTTCTATTTCTTCAGGTTCTTCAGTAGGTCTCTTTCTGGATTTGTTTTAATATGAGTCTTCGTCAAATGTCACATCCGTGCTGATGTCAATATTCTTGAATCCTGGAAAGTATATTCTGTAAGCCTTCGATCTTTCAGAGTATCCCACAAATATAACCTTCCTTCCTAAAGGATCTAACTTTGTCCTTTTTTTTTTGGAATTTGTATGTACACTAGACAGCCGAATATTATCAGATGGATGACTTCTAGTTTCTTGCTGGAAAATACTTCTTCAGGTGTCTTATTCTTGAGTACTCTATGTGGAGTATAGTTCTGTACTTACACCGCTATTTTTACAGCTTTTGTCCATAGATGCATGGGAAGATATTCATCATGAAGCATGGCCCTTGCAACTTCCATGATCGTCTAGTATTCCTTTCTACAACTCCATTATGTTGTGGATTATATGGAGTGGTTAACTCCCTCTTAATCCCTAAATATTTACATAAGTATTTGAATTCATTCGAAGTGAATTCCCCACCATTATCTGATAAAAAAATCTTGATCTTCTTTTCTGTGTGATTCTCGATCGAGGCTTTGTTAGAATAATCAACCCATAGTTACCTACCTTAGACATTAATTAATCCATTTTTGTCTTATTTGCCTAGTTTCCTATATTCCACTCTATCCAAGTTGTCTTCCACATGCCATAGAAGTAAAAATTTCTAAAACTGAGTCATGGAGTGCTTGGGAAACCTCCTAGAAACCATATTTAGCATGTCTTATTTATTCCAGATCCTCCAAAGTGCATATCTGCTTTTTCTGCTAAGTTGCATGTTTTATTGAGAAATAAGGAAAAAGGGAAAGTAATACTAGGTGTAGTTGACTTTTTTTTTCCCTCACCATCCTCCATCCTTTTATCCTAATAAAATCATGTATGAGTTTTCTTTCCATCCCTTATTAGCTTGCCTAAGTGGATTTGGAAATTGCTTTATGCACCTATGGGGGATTTGACTATTTCGAATGGCATCCTTATGCACTTGAATATCTCATATAATTATATATTTCAGCATCCTGTGACTTCATAAGGTTGGCTATTGTACACTTATTCAATACAAATTAGTGTTATGCTCCAATTTCAGTCGCTTTTGTTTGTAATTTTGCATGTTTGATTAGCAATTTTGTGAGTGTAATTGTTCTATCACTTGGGTTCAATTTCCACATGGTATCAGAGCCTTTGTACATCGATTTATCTCCTTCCATATTGCTATTGCAGGTTTGACATCTTAACTGAGTGCATATTCTGCTGACTGAAGGGCACAATTTCTAAGCTATGGATCAATCTCAGAAATCATCTTGAATCCATTTAATTTCTTTGAATGGAAAGAAGATATGGAGATACTGTTGAGAGAGAAAGGTATCTATAGGGTAACTATGGAAACTGAGGCAGAGCCAAATGCAGCTGCAGAGAAAATTAAATGGCACAACATGAGGGATGAGGCCTATGGTATTTTGTGTCTGAGCATTTCAAGAGACCTCCTCATCCATCTTGATGGATTGAAATCACCTAATGAAGTGTGGGAGAAGCTTGTAGATATTTTTGCTAAGATAGATGAGATGAGAGGACATCAAATTGAGAAGGAGTTGATCTCTTTGAGTCCCAGCAGCTTCGAATCCTTGCAACTCTATTTTTCCAAGTTTAATGCCCTTGTTTTGCAGCTAAAATAGTGTGGAATTAAAAAGAAGGAAAAGAAACTAGTTTTGACCATACTCTCAAAGCTTGGCCCTAAATATTCAGTGTTTTTTTTTACTTTCCATGCCACAAAGTTGACAGCTCAAGCCTAGAATATGCCTAAGCTTGCAGAGTTCATGGAATCCCTCACACAAGAACAAGATAAACTGGTGATGATGGGCACCATCAAACCTTCCAAAGACCAATATTTGGTTGCTGGAGATTCGAGGGTGGATTCAAAAGGCAAGAAGAAATCTAAGAAGCCACCTGAGAAAAACAGAGACAAGAACACGTCTCAAGAGGAGCCCCAAGGCTCCAAGAAGAACTTCCAGAAGAAGAAGAACAAAGGAGAAATGAGCAAGTGTGCATACTGCAGTAAGGGCTATCATCCTGAGAGCTCCTGTATGAAGAAGCAAATTGACATGTTGACTCAACTTCTGGAGAAGAATAACATCTGCCTTCCTAATTGCTCAAAGAAGAGGGAAGGAGGATCAAATTTAGAGGACAGAGAGAGAGTACATGCTTTGGTTGCTGGCACATCAAGCTCACTTAGCTTCATCGTAGACTCTAGAGCATCTAGACATATGGTTTTGACCAAGGAGGCATTATCCTCTCTTGACATGTCGAAAGGTACACCAATAATGTTGGGAGATGACTCTCTCACTGACAGTTTGGGGAATGGAAGGATTGATCTTGACCATGGTATGTTCAATAATGTGTTGTATGTTCCAGGTCTTACCTCTAACCTCTTGTCAGTGCATTAGATGACTCACCCAGGGTCTCCAAAGAAGGTACTCTTCTCCCCTGATGATGTTGAGATCACAGAGATATCGAATGGTAAATTCATTACAAAAGGTGTTGTATATCACACTTCGAAGGTATACATGTTTTCACATTTTCTACCCTACTCAAACCCCTCTACTCTTCTAATTCATGTAAATGAGGAAAGCAAGCTTTGGCATGAAACATTTTTCCATCTTAACTATAAGTATATGTTTTATCTCAGTGAAAAATATATGGTCATAAGGTTACCCAAGATTAAGTTTTCCAAGGGAGTTTGTCAAGGTTGTATCCTAGGAAAACACCCAGAGCACAAATTTGAGAGAGCTAGTCATGAGAGAACCTCTGCACCTCTTGAGTTCATCCACAGTGATTTTTTTGGTCCATTTCCTCATATTTCAATGATTCAAGCCAAATATTCATTGACCTTCATAGATGACTTTTCCAGGTTTTGTTGGGTTTACTTCCTAAATCACAAGTCTGAATTTTTTGACCTCTTCAAAGTCTTTAAGGCCTTGGTTGAAAACCAGTCTGGGAGGAGACTCAAGATCCTCAGATATGAAAATGGTGGTGAGTATGTCAAGTCTAAGTTAATTCAATATTGTAAATATGCAGGTATTCAGATGCATCATTCAATCCCTTACACACCATAGCAAAATGGTGTTGTTGAGAGAAAGAACAGATCACTGAAGGAGATGGCAACCTATATGATGGAGGCTAATACTTTTCCACCAAATTTTTGGGCCAAGGATATAAACTATGCATCCTATATCCAAAATAGGGTTCCTCATAAACATTTTGATGGTATGAATCCTTTCGAAGCTTGGAGTGGGCACAAGACGGATGTGACCCATTTCAGGATTTTTGGATCAAAGGCTTGGGCTAGAATTCCAACTGAAAAGAGAAAGGATTTGCAGCCCCAAAGCCAAGAGTGCCTATTTGTTGGGTATTCTGAAGATTCAAAAGGGTACAAGCTGATCAACTTGAGCACAAACAAATCCTTCATTGAAAGGAGTGTTCAGTTCCAAGAAGAGCCTTTAGCAGTAGTTGAAGTTGGAGAGCCTTCTTCACCACCAGAACCATTGAATGTAAGTGGATAGACAAATGAGTTTGCTGATTTTGATATGTCTAATAATGATGATTTAATTGCAGATCCTAATAGTCCTACAAGACCAAAATGGGCAGCAAATTTCATTCATGCAGCTGGGGAACTAGGTGGAAATCCTAGTGATCCTAGGAGGACTAGATCTCAGTTTGAGAGTGCCTTGTGTATGAAAGAACCTTTGTTTGTAGAGAAGTGCTATCTGATGGTTGAATTATACCCACATACATATGAATATGTAGCACATGATCCAATATGGAAAACAACCATGAAAGAAGAATTCATCTCACTCCAGAAGAACAACACTTGGGAACTGGTTGATCTTCCCCCAGGGAGGAAGCTAGTTCAATGTAAGTGGGTTTTCAAAACTAAGTTTGCTGCTGATGGATAACATTTGAAATAGAAGGAAATATTGGTAGCCAAGGGATACTCATAGGTACATGGTATTAACTACAATGAAACCTTTGCACCAGTGGCAATGATGGACTCCATAAGGCTAGCCTTATCCATTGCAGCTTCGAAGCAGTGGGAGGTACATCACATGGATGTGAAGTGTGCTTTCATAAATGGAGATATTAATAAAGATATTTACATGCAAAAACCTCAAGGGTTTGTTTCTAATCCATATTTTGTGTGCAGGTTAAATAAATCATTGTATGGGCTCAAGCAAGCCCCCAGAGCTTGGTATGCCAAGATTGATGGCTTTCTGCTGTTATTCAGTTTTGTTCAATGCAAGTATGATTCATTGTTCTTTGATGATTATTGTCTTGTATGTCGATGACCTTCTGAATACAGGAAGTTCAAAGAAAAATATTGCCTCCTTGAAGGATGCAATGAACCATGCATTTTCTATGACTGATTTCGGGTTGTTGAACCAATTCTTGGGTCTCAAAATTGCTCAATCCCAACATGGAATAAAAGTACATCAGTCCAATTATGCTTCATATTTTCTGAATAAGTTCAACATGAAAGATTGCAAGCCAAGCAAGACTTCCTTTCCTTTCAGGAGTTAAGCTTGAAGAAGAAGGTTCTTCTCCGATGGTAAATAATACACTGTATAGGCAGTTGAATGAGTGTTTGTTTTGCCTTACACAAACTCAACCTAATATTTATTATGCAGTAAGTGTGGCTTCAATATACATGCATCAACATCATGAGATCCATTGGAGAGCATCCAAAAGTATCCTTAACTTTGTTCGGGGAACAAGAACTCATGGGATCTTCTACAAAGCTAAATCTGATCTTGATTTTCTTGGGTGTAGAAGGAACAAAGTAGACATAAGTCAACTTGAACGAAGACTGACTTAGTCAGCCGACTAAGTCAATGGGCCGACTAAGTCAGTCAGTCGACTAACTAGAAAGATTAGTCGGCTAACTAAATAGTCGTGTCGCTTCACCGAACCGACAGGTAGTTATTTTGTAACTGTTTGTAACTTGTATATATTAGGCTGTTGAGCCAAGCAAAGAACTCAGTTCAGTTCTGTGCCTTGTATGAACTCATTACATTAATATAATCTATTTTCCTATCTGTTCTTATCTCTTGTATCTGATTTATAGTTATGTTTTAGTATGTATTATTGGTAACCTTATGTGATCTGTGAGATTACAACATTGGTTTCGTTGCCAGTATTACATGTCTAAGATATATGCTCACATATGATACCAGAGTAGGAGATCAAGGACTGGGGGGACCGTAAATTTGCGAACTACTTGCAAAATTATGCCAGATGAAACAGATTAACAGTCGCTGAAGCTAGAGCCAGATTTTTCACCGAGACACATGAAAAATTCGTCGAGTCTGTGCCACAACTATTGAAGCAGCTTCTGGATGAGAAGACCGGATGCAACTAAATAACAGTAGTTTCTAGATAAACTATTCCAAGGGGGATGAACAAATCTGTCGGAGTGGTTTAAGAAAATCGCCAATGACTTCTGTGAAGAGCAAGCAGTTGAAGACTGGACATCAGTAGAAACTATCAAAGCAAAATTCTACACAGATTTCACCGAACAATTCTTGTGCTCCCTGCTGACCTTGCTGTTCAAATTCTTGACAGAGAACGGAGCAGGCCACATCGTCAAACCCGGACCACCACTATGCGAACAGCCACCAAACACCAACTGGGAGGAGAAGCAGAGGAAATGGGAGAAATTTATTGCAGAAAGGGAGTGGGAATACTTCCTGAGCAAGTGATTCGAACTATCCGAGCTTTCTAAAAAGCGTCAGGTAGGATATGGGGGGGTAGCTGGTCTTGTGTTGGAGATAGAGTATAGTGGATCCTAGTCGACTTTAGGAGGATAGACGTCACCAGTGATGAAAAGTCGACCGTAGAAGACTTGAAGAGAATAGTATTGTACGGAAGTATGTCGGACATTCAGAAACAAGAAAGGGACGAGAGACAGAAGTGAAGGGAAGAAAGACACGAAAGAGCCGACGGGCTACGCAGAGAACAAAACCCTAGGGTGACCGACCGTGAAGAGAATCCGCTAGTGTCGGGTCATGACCGACAGGAAGAGGGCGTCGAACAAGAGGTGTCCCCTACGAAGGAAGAAGTATGGATAGAGCAGCCAGAAGCTCTCCAATTAATAGCTCCCGGTGAAGGCACGACCCTTTTTCCATTAAATCCACATACCAGAATATAGACTATTGTCGAAGACGACCTCTGACTAAGAGCTGGTAACTATAGTATCTGGAGTCGACTAGGTGACGATACGTACACCGGACGACATCTTGTCATACGTCGACCATTCGAAGGGAACTAGGTGACGATTCAAGCGGCACCATCCCTCCGAAGTATCCACTTTCTCTTACCAACACAGGAAGGAGCACCCCCCCCACCAAGTACAGCTTTTGAAGGAATAGAACATGCAGAACTGTGCACACAAAATTTTAGTGGACCATCGACAGTAGAAATCCACAAAAACCCACTGTACGTTGAAGACGAATCGACCACCGACGAAGGTACCAGTTTCGTCGACCAAAATTCCGCAAGAGCGACTTCATCAACAATCCCACCACTTTCCCCACCACCCACGCCTCTGACCCCACCAACTTCTGAGAGCAGTGAAAGTGACTTAGACATGGGTCATGAAATAGCTCACATTCCTCTCTACGAGGGGGATGAAGACCCCAAACGACATTGGTTCGTCTATGAGTCCATCTGGGATGCAAACTAGGTGAAGGATGAAGACCGATAGATGGCTCATTTCACAGGAGCCTTACGGAAAAGGGCCCTGACTTGGTACATGACCTTTTCGGAAAGGCAACCCAGAGCATCGAAAGATAATATTAAAGCATAGTTCTTATCCTTTTTCAAGACCCCAGATGCTATGCACCTGGCCGCCAAAAATCTCAAGACAACGCAGCAAAATCTAGGGGAAACCGTCCGCGATTACGACAAACGCTGGAAGGACCTATTGAGTCAATTAGATTATGTTATTGATGAGAAATTACTAATTCAATGGTTCCTTGCAGGATTATCACAAAAATTTCTCCGACACATCAGTCTGGAAACATTCAAGGCATATGAAGATGCGCTAACCAAAGCTCTGCAGGTGGAAATTGACGAAGATATACCTGCCTATCCGACGGACCATAGGATAGAAGAATAGATGGAAAGTGTGCAGAAGTCCTTGAAAGAAATGTCCCTCAAAAATCAAGAAATTTGGTGTACTAAATGTTCAACGGCCAGACACTCGAAAGATAATTGTCGGCACGAATACAGCCGCCAAGACGTTCGATTTGTGCAAACTAAAGTATTTTGCGACATTTTCCAGGAGACCGAGGATCATTCTACGAAAGAATGTGTGTTTAACATGAAGAACGCAAAAGCTTCCTGGTGCGCCATCTATGAGACAAAAAGTCACAATACGGCCGACTGTCAATTAAACCTGAAAAACAGACAGAATTATCAGGGGGTCTACCCGATGAATGTAGTGGCCCAAAGCAATGAGAAAAATAATACTTATGACCAGAATGGGAAACGATACAAAGGTCGACGATATTAGCGCCGGTACGACAATCGACGACAAGGGTTTGGAGGAAAAGGTCGATTTGTCAAGAATCGTGACATATGACCGTGTCAATCCACCCAGTGCTTCATCTTCTATAAAGAAGGGCACAGATGTTCAGACTGTCCATACAAGGACAGAACTGACCTTAAATTTTGTACGCATTCAGAAAAATAAAGAGCTTGTAGCCAAAAATGCAGAAGAAGTTGAGTTTCTCGACAGATGCAGAGCTCTAGTCCAGACCGTGATACCAGGCCCTATCAAAGTCAACACAAATCGACCACTTGAAAGAGCATATCAGCTCTTCGAGACGATGGTATCGACCATCCAGACCCGGCTGCAAGAGACTAAGGAAGGACAAAAGGAGGAGACTGTTCGACTGCTCCTGGCCCAACACACTGCATTCTCGGAAGCATACAAAGTTCTCCAAGATCATATTGAAGAATCAGTTGTCACTGAGGAAGTATTATGAGACTGGACTAATCACTATGGGCAGGTCTATGAGTAGACAAGGCAGGCGAGATAGGGCATTCAGGCTTTGGAGGGCCGGAAGTCGACAGAGGTAGAACTGCGGTAGACCATTGAAGAACAAATTGTGATGGAGACCAACAAAATGCAAAAGCTAGAAAGAGAGGCACATTAGTGGGTTCAATAGGCCCTTCCCAAATTAGAGAAAGTCGACATCATCTTCCCACAGATGAAACGACTCATCAATGCTGCAGAAGAGCAAAACCAACTGTTGGGTCCCAACATGGAAAATATAGCAGAAATGCCCATGTCCAAAAAGATGTCGATCCTTTCAAGTCTCACTACCTTAACAATCGATATCTAGAAGGCATTGCAGAGTTGGACCGACTTTCAGCATCATCTTGCCATCACAGCTCCAGCTATCGTCGAAATCTGCGTCCCGACCATCTGTCTGCACAGTCCACAGCAAGAGCAAATCTGAATGGTTCAACAAAAGTTTGTTTTTTGTACCTCCCTGTTTCTTCAGGATGAAGAAACATTTTGTTCATGGGGGAGATGTAGAAGGAACAAAGTCGACATAAGTCGACTTGAACGAAGACCGACTTAGTCAGCCGACTAAGTCGATGGGCCGACTAAGTCGGTCAGCCGACTAACTAGAAAGATTAGTCGTCTAACTAAACAGTCGTGTCGCTTCACCGAACCGACAGGTAGTTATTTTGTAACTGTTTGTAACTTGTATATATTAGGATGTTGAGCCAAGCAAAGAAATCAGTTTAGTTCTATGCCTTGTATGAACTCATTACATTAATAAAATATGTTTTCCTATCTGTTCTTATCTCTTGTATCTGATTTATAGTTATGTTTTAGTATGTATTATTGGTAACCTTATGTGATCTGTGAGATTACAACATTAGGTTTACTGACATTGATTGGGAAGGTGACAACACAGATTGAAAGTAAACATTAGGATATGTGTTCATGCTTGTATAAGAACCAATCATCTAGTCAAGCAAGAAATAGAGTGCCATAGCACTCTCATCTACAGAAGCAAAGTACAGAGGAGTTGTAAATGCAGCAACTCAATGTTTATGGTTGCAGGGGATACTTGGTGAGTGTGGCTTTGAATTATAGTTTTCAACTATTATCTATTGTGATAATCAGAGCACCATTAAAATCTACAATGATCCAGTTCAGAGATAGAGAACCAAACACATTGAGATCCATATGCACTACATCAGACAGCTTGTGCATGATGGCACCATTCACCTACTCTTCTGTGCATCTTCAGAACAAGTAGCAGACATCTTCACCAATTTTTTTTGTGAGAAGAAATTCAGGAATATCAAATGACTACTAGGGATTGCTGATCATGCCGCAAAGCATGATTGATGACAAGATTTTCAAATTTTGTTTTACTGTCCATGTTTAAGGAAGGATTTTTCCATTGGGTTTTTGCATCTTTCCTTGGTTAAATGGACATGCAGTATGTAAAGGGTGACTAAGACTTGTTGGTAGGCCGTATATTTTTCTGATATTTATTCATAAATTCAGGATTAAGGTGGGGTGTTAGAATAATCAACCCATAGTTACCTACCTTAGGCATTAATTAATCCATTTTTGTCTTATTTGCCTAGTTTCCTATATTCCACTCTATGCAAGTTGTCTTCCACATGCCATAGAAGTCAAACTTGCTAAAAATGAGTCATGGAGCACTTGGGAAACCTCCTGGAAACCATATTTAGCATGTCTTATTTATTCCAAATCCTCCAAAGTACATATCTTCGTTTTCTGCTAAGTTGCTTGTTTTATTGAGAAATAAGGCTAAAGAGAAAAGTAAGACTAGGTGTAGTTCACTTGCTTTTTATTCTCATCATCCTCCATCCTTTTCTCCTAATAAAAGCATGTATGAGTTGTCTTTCCATCCCTTATTATCTTTCCTACTTGACTTTTCCAATTCATGAGCCTCTAAGTGGGTTTGGAAACTGCTTTATGCACCTATGGGGGATTTGACTAGATTTAGTAAGCCTACTTTTTAACTATTTCGAATAGAATCCTTATGAATTTAAATATCTCATGTAATTATATATTGCATCAGCCTATAACTTCATAAGGTTGGCTATTGTACACTTACTCAATACATATTAGTGTTATGCTCCAATTTCAGTCTCCTTTGTTTGTAATTTTGCATGTTTGATTAGCAATTTTGTGTGTAATTGTTATATCACTTGTGTTAAATTTCCACAGGATTTAAATTCCTTGAAATTTCTGAATACTTCATCTTTTTTCTTCATAAAGTATATCCATGTCTTCCTAGAAAAATCATCAATAAAAGAAACATAGTATACATACCCACTTAATGAACTGGATGACATCAGACCACATACATCAGAGTGGATGATTTCCAATATTCCTTTTTCCTTGCTCTCACTACTTGGAAATGTCTTCTTTTTTTTCTTTCCTTTTACACATCCTTTGCAAACACCATCATGTTTTGTGTGCATTTCTAGAATACCTTCAACAACTTTACTTGCAAGTGGTAGTGCTCTGTGATGCACATGTGCAATCCTTCTATGCCAAAGTTCATTTGGTTCTACTAAGTCATGAAACGAATCTTGTTCTAGTTGGCCCTTCAATTTGTATAGACCTCCTTCTTGTTCCCCAATCACTATTGCATCATCAAAAGTCTTTCCCTTTGGCCACATAAGAACTTGTCCCTCTACAAAAGCAACCCTCATTCCTTTTGCATCCAATGCAGATATGGAGAGGAGGTTATTCTTTAGTCTTGGTAAAAACAATACATTTTTCATCTTCATAGAATTTCCAGAGTCTAGCTTTTAGGAGGATTCACCACTACCTTTTATTGGATACTAGTAGTCATCCCCAAGTTTCACCTTGTGAGGTGACTCATGTTCAGATAGTTTCACAAATGATTCATTGAATCCCGTCATATGCTTGGAAGAACCACTGCCTATAAGACAATCATTGCTTCCATGTGAGATAGTTCCCATGAGAGTGGAGATCAGCACATATTCTTCATCACTTGAAGAATCATCACTTTCTTGTCTGATTCTCTTTGTGGAAGTTTCATCATCCTCTGCAGCATGAGCATGATGTCTTCTCTTGTTTCCCTTTTTCTTCTTTGAGTTCCCTTTGTTAGGGAAGTATTAGGATATGTGACCTTTCTCATCACATGTGTAACATCTAATAGTAGATAGATCTCTTCTACAGTGTGAAATCTGACCTTTGGAGTGATGATGGTCCCTTTTGGTTTTCTTGGTGTGGACTGTGAGATCTTGATCTTCACTTCCCATATTTTCTTCTTGAGTTGATATCTGAGCTTCTTATTGAGAGAATTCTTCCCATAGTCTACTGAACTTGACTAGCTTCTTTCTAGCACATATCCCTTGAATTGAATATTCCTATGCCCTAGGTAGACCATTCAAGGTGGTCTTCACAATCTCTGCATTTTCCACTTCTTCATCTACTGCTTCCAGTTTTTCCTTGATGTGAGATACCGTTGTAAAGGAATACTAGATGGTATCTACATTCTGGATCTTTACATTCTTTAGTTGGTTTCTCAGAGTCATCTTCTTGATTATGTTCTTCCCTTCAAACAGTTTGGTTAGGGAATCAAACATTGCTTTATGTGTCTTTAGGGAGGACACCTGTGGTATGAGGTGATCCTTGATTGAATCAGCAATAATCCTCTTATCCATAACCAACTTATCCTTGTGTAAGGCCTTAGCCTCATCTCCCTTTCGAATTGGAACCTCCTCGTTGATATAGGAGTCCAACTCATTTTCTTCTAGGACTAGGGATATCCTATTCTTCCAGTCTCAAAAGTTAACAACTCCCTCAATATTTTCATCAAGCTTGGTATGATGAGACATCTTAACTGAGAACCTCAAATAGAAATACAAAATATTTAGACCTTACCAGGTCAATATGTCGGATCTGGATTTGGAGCTGAATTTCTATAGTGCTGGTTCAGGAGCATATTAGGGTCTGGCTTTGCTGGAGTTCTGTCCAACCAAATGCTTTGATCTTGATCTCTAAACTTTGATTTTGAGGAGGAGATCAATCCAAGCCTGGGCTCACTAAAAATTTCCACTTTTGTGGAAAGCCCTAATTTTCGGCAGTAGTGTCGGGTCCAAAACTGAAAAAGCTCAGAATTAGATTCTGCTTCGACAGAAAGATGCGCCCTAGGGAGGAGAGTTAGCCCAACCTTATTTTTCTGAAAATCTATGGAGAGAGATCCAAAAAGTAGGAAGCCCCGATTCCCGCAGCTGTACAGTGTCTTCTTCTTAGGTTAGCTTTGATACCATGTTATATTTTTATCATTGAAGCTAGCATTATATTAGGATCTTTAACAGAGAGAATAACAAGCACAACAATCAAACACAAGAGACAATGAACACAATTTTTTTCCTCAGGGAAACCGTAAATGGAGAAAACCCCACAACTTCCTCAGAGATAGAATCAACACCAAAATAAAACCCCAAAATAGTAAGATGATATCCCGACAATAGTAGCCTCTTTCTTTCTATCCCCAACAACTTCTTCTCTCTCAGCTATGTGCTACAACTAAGTGTGACTGAGTGTGTGATAAATAGAGAGGCTCACTTTCTATTTATATTAATTCTCGACTTGACAATAACTCACTAGGGCCGACTTCCCTAGGAGAGTCTAATAACCCTAGGGCCCCGGAACTACAAATACTTTAACCCTTGAACAATAGGAGGGTTACCCACAATGACTTGACATGACTTGTTTACATTATTGAATCTCCCAATAGGAGCACCGGGGCATGAAATGACTCAAATAAATTACAGATACTTCCTGAAATAAACATCAGGGTACAAGACATAAGATATACAAGTGATTATATTCCGAAGTTACAAATACATGAACACAAATGAGGTGAAGAAGCTAAACGGAATTAGATCTAACTTTATCTGTACAAAAATATGTAAACTAAAAATCGTCCAATTACGAGCTATAGTAAACATAATGATCGATAAACAAATGAACCTTTGAACCTTACTTGAAAAAGATAAAATAATATTACAAGGAGGTAAACATGATGTATGAACAAGAAGAAGACTTATCAATATGATCTAAATTTTATTCTATGGATTCTTTTAACAACCATAAGATTAAGAAGATAAATTGTATCACTATGAGCAATGATACTTAATCTATTAATACATATAAAACTTTACATGTGAAGGAACAATTCAGATTTAATTACAAATCAATACAAAAGATCAAAATAAATAACATAATTATTTAGGCATAAGGTAAGAAGAAAGAGGGAAGAAGAATGAGGTTTAACAGTAGTTTAACAATCTTATCTAAGGGTCTTAAGAGAAAATACAATCACTATCTAACTACTACCATTAAAACAGAATCAGAAAACTAAGGAGATAAGCTCAAAACAAATTAAAGACATACATGGTTGAATGAAAGACTAAACAGTAGCTTGAAATGAAGGTCGGTATGGAAGGAAGAACACACTGTCTGATTGACAGTCTGTCTGAAAAAATATTAAAATTTCTGAAAACAGTAAATTTAAATGATTTATTTTAGAGCAGCTGACTCATGCATATGCTAATGAAATGTGAAAGAGAAAAAAGTAAATCTACTTGATGATTAAATATTATAGCAACATAATCTAAATTAAATCATAATTCAAAAAGGGAATTACATTACTAAATAGACTGAAATATACTTAAGCAAAAACAAAACTAAATAAAACTAGTTTTATTGTGACTTAACCAAAGTAATCTAGTCTAAGAATTAAGCAATGAACTATAACAAAATTTGAAAAGGAATTTAGAAACTATTATAGGTGCAACCGGTTGCTAAATGGTAAAATAAACTTACATAATTAGCATAATAACAATAGAATTTATACTATAGAAAACATAAATTATTACAGGAACAAAACTGCATAAACAACTTATAAGCAAAATTATACTAGTTACAGAGAAAGGAAATAACAAAACATACACAAATATGTAAAACTATGTTGTCAAGGTTCCCTCCCAGCCAACAGAGTAATGATATTTTAATAGAACACGATCATGCACAACGTAATGGAACTTTCATTAAACCAAAGGTGGCATTATAGATTCTTGTGGAAAACTGATAAAACAACTAATTATCTCCCTATCCTTACTAACTCCATCGATTCTGTCAGCTACTAGCCACGAGCTATCAGCTATTAACATTTAGTGATTAAACCCTCTTTCCTCGAATGATATCACCTATATATATAGTGTTTACAGAGGGCAAGCAAGTTGACCCTTTCAGTGGTCGACTGCTCATACAATAAGGCAGTCATTATAACAAGTAATTACATTGATAACTAATAGATGACAGTTCTTTCTTCTTCACAGATCTGGTTCCTCTCTGGCGTGCGATGTGGTATATGATCTCAGTCCTAATCGGAGTCAACGTCAAGGTGTCACACAAAGACATCATATGAGCACCCTTCCAGAAGAAGGATGATGCTAATATTTTGGCACATGGTCACAATAGTTCATGGTTGTTACATGCCTTTAACACACAGAAATCCACTACCAGTATTATGCGGTCTATTTAGCGATATAGACGAAAAGATGGATATGCTCTCCATATATCTAGCTGAATGTGTGTCTGTTTGTTAGCTTTTCTAAAATATCATATAACCTAAAACAATTATACACATGATTTAATATATCGAATATGCTCCATATCATGTCAATTTTAATCATTAAAATCATAAAATGATAATAATAAATAGAATTTACATAAACCTTAAATTCATTCATACTTGAGGCTTGAATAGTGAGTTGTATGGTACAAAAGATGCCAAAAGGTAAAAAAACATGTATTAATATGTAAAGTATTTAACCCTAAAATGGTGACAAAATAAGGACCAACATTCCCCCAAACCGAAAGAATGCCAGGTCCCACTGGTCAGAAAATAAAATAATAGCATTAGGAAGGAGGCAGAGCTACATCAGCAGCTGCCTCCGACTTTGATGAAGAGGACTATTTGAAATTCAATTTTTTATCCTATGCTTTCAAAATGGCACACCTTGCTTGCCAATCCCTCTATGATAAACTAACAATCTTGTGGAGGTCCTCCATATTTTTAATCTGTAACCGCAGCTCTTTATTTTCCTCCCAAAGCTCTGAAATTAACTTAACATACCCTTCATTTGGATTCATCTATTGAGTTAACTCAGAAGTTAACCGATCTAATGTTTGTTTCGGTGGCGTAGATGTCTCTAGGAACTGGTTGGAATATCGTGGAGGAATCATTTCCATTGAAGGTGGATCCAAATCGACAATAGGAAGGGGTTCTTCAGGGCTGATATCTTGGTCATATGCAGGAATGTCCATTTGGTCGACATCCTTTAGTAATTTGGATGAAATACTGGCTAATGCTAACATGGATGAATTTGCGTCAGTTTTCTCTACTTTGGCCTCATCATCTAAATGACCAGTCTGCACATCAGACTGAACTGCAGTCTTGGTACTAGGTCAGAGCATACGCTGAACACTTTTTGCCTTTTGTCTCCCGGTACGAGGTTGTGAAAAAGGTACAAACTTGGTGGACATAGGAATAGCAGGGGTATTTTTTGCAGGTGAGTTAGGTTCTGAGATATATTTGTCAAGGTGGACAATGTTGGGGTTTTCCTCTTCTTCGGGTGAGGTTTGACTAGTTCCACGGTGAAAATGGGGAGATTGTTTACAGATATTAAGATGGGGATTAAGCACCTTAAATACAAAGGTCTCCCAAGGTTTGTTTCTCTCCTTGAGCTGGTCCAGGATTAAAATTTTGATCAAGCTGTGGTGGTACAGGCTACTCTTGGGGTGAAGGGTATTCTTGTGAACTAGGTTCGACATTTTCTCTAGACTCGAAAGGAAAAATAAAGGAAAATTAATATTTCTATTGTCTACAAAATGGGCCAATAAATTGAGATGATAGGATTTGAAAACACTAAACTTACCTTCACCGGTAATTAGATGAATAATGACCATCAACGGATTGATATATTCAGGATTTATCTAGCTATGGTGATAACCCTTCACACCTATCACATACCGAAATTCAGGATTGAGGGAAAAGTTATGTGATCCCCTTGGAGAAAACCATTTTTTATGCCATCATTCTCCTTCTCAGGGAAGCTTAGTGGCATGCGCAATCGATTCCTCTGTAACCTAGAAGGAAAGATGTCCTACCTATGCCATTCTCCCATCAAACACCATTGCAAAAAGAAATGGGATTTCCTCATCATATCCTTGCAGTAGATGCAGGAACGGGTTCCAGTGGGCGCGAAAAGACACTTCCCAACATTCTCTGAATTATGTTATTTGGAACAAATCTTGGTAAGTTTATGGCTCAAATCTGTTCGACATGGTTTAAGCAGAGGGGAGAATATTGGGTTTGCAGAGAAAGGTGGCTAGAATGCTCTACGGTGATAATGGTTAGTGAAAGTGATAGAATGGGAGAAGGTTTACACAGTGCTAGTTTAAAATGTGACACATTCAACCTACCAAATGATCACGCAAACAACTCGACATGCCTAACGATTATGCCATTATGGAATTTTTCGGAACGTTTTCCATCTAAAGTGCATAATTGAATGAGTTTCTAAAGTTTAGTTGGTTCAACCATGTCCAAAGCAAGGTTTGGATAGGTTGAACATGTAACTTAATGTGAATGTATAACCAAATTCGTAAGCATAACCTTAGTTCAATGAAAAGATCGACTTATCTGATAGCTTACGCGCGCAAATGGAGAAAGAGGATAATGATGATGGCAGAGTCATGATAACTAGAAGGTACCCTAAGGTCATATCATATCCATATAGGGGTGAAATAAAATCATATTAGATCTAATTTGTACTATCATGAATCTTCATTAGTCATAATATCATGTGGATGTGACCCTAATGGTGTGACTCATCTTTTTACCCAAACAAAATTAAGTCAATGCTTAACCATAGATACGAAAATGTCATAAAATTTGTATTCAACTTGTCATTTGACTTCTTATTCATACCGACATTCGACCCTTCATATGATCCTTCATACAAATTTATGTAAAAACAAATGAGCTTGCTGGATCAAAATCTTGCTAATTATGGCTTTTCCTAAGCTATCATGTCACAAAGAAGTCATATGAAATAATTCTTGGTGTTCTTCCTTATTCATCCAAGATTTTAAAACCAATTTCTCTATTTTCATTATCTTGCAAACACTTTATCATTTGGCAATGAATCTCTTATAAGTAAAGATAAAGATAGACCATTAGGCTAATCCTCCCGCAAACCAAAGATATGGTATGTCCCCAAGCCATACAAGAAAACTAAGTAACTGCCAAAAGAAATTAAGGAAAGTTCAATCATGCTATTGTAAGTTTGTAAAAGAGAGAAAAACTAATAAATGGAAAGGATTCAGATATATACATTTATCCAAAAATAACAATTCTCAAATATATGAATGTATAAATTTATCATTTACTATGTGATGAAGATATAAGTGAAAGGACCATAGGGAAAACTAGTCACCCTTGCCTTGTTGTAAGGATATATTGTTATCTCAAAAATTATTGAGCTCACCTTTGAATTGGTAGGATTTTATAGCTATGGGTCTCATTTCTAGGTTAAACATATCCTAGATATTGATTGAATTCAGTTTTTCAGATCCGAGTCCATCTTACAGTTATTCTTTAATGACATCATAAACAATAGTCCTAAACATATTTTTGTATTAAAACATGTTCCTAGTGGTGCATTAACCAGAGCTCTTTTACCTGATATTGCCCCGCTGCTAGCAGGTCTGCTCAATACCTTGGGGGATTTATCTTGGTACAATGTAAGCAGAGCCCCGCTGCAAGAGAGCTTGTTTAGTACCTAGATGGGTTTAGTTGCATTTATTTAATTTCCTTATTTTTTAGGTTGTTAATTAGCATTGACCCGCTACCAGTAGGCCTATTCAGTACCCCGACGGGTTTTCCTTATATAAATATTATGAGTATATGGAATTCGATTGGTACTAGAGCGTGCTAAGCCCTGCTAAACACATAAGTTGATTTTTTTTCTTCATAAAATGCCCTTAACTATAGATCATGTCAAAAGAGAATAAATTAAAGGTGTTCCTGGGCCTTTCAGTCTATTTTTTTATAAAATATAACGTTCCCCACAAGCATAAATTCCACTTATCCTGGAGTGTTCTAAAAAATATTTAAGATTCAAGTTTTGATAACAAGTGTAGATGAGCTAGTAATCTGTAGGTGTAGAAATTCTGAAAAACATGATAATTGAAGTGAATCTTTTGAGCACTTGTTCAAGTAATCAGGAATATACATATCTGAATCAAACCACCATATATAAAGCATAACAAAATCATAAAACAAATGGTTTGAAAATTAAAACTTCAAATTTAATATATGATGTTAGTGGTTTTTAAAGTACTTTCCTTTTCAGGTAATATCCCATGAGCAGTTCAAAGAAATAGAAAGACCCATTGGTAATTAAATTTCAAAACCATTTATTGGATGATTTATTTTATTCTTGAAAACATAGAAAACAAGTCCCCTATGATTACACATGACTCTTATTTATTTAAAGAGATATACACATACTAACATATTTACAAATGATTATAACCTACAATATTTTTAAAAATCAAGAGGAGGAAGAGTTTTTGGAGAGGGAAATCCAATGATTACCTATATCTTGATAGGATTCATATTGATCCCCTGGGGAAAAACATGATGTCCCATGCAGACATAAAATCAAGGGGTTTTGTTTAATTGACATTCCTATCGAGGATGTTTAGTTTTACATTTTGGACAAAAATTGTTCTTTGCTACTCGTTCTTCTTCCTGGTTCTTTATGTAGGTTTGGTTTCTAAAGTGAGTGTACCTAGAAGGTTTCTTTCAAGGTGGGAATGGGGAAACCCGACATTCTTTTCCAAGAGAAATATTCTTCTAATCACCCATTCATTTATTGGTTCCTATAGGAGTAGAATATTCTAGTGTGGATGTGTCAATTTTTGGGGTTACTATTGCCAAAGAGAGATTCCACCTAGGAAATATTGACAAAATTAGTGAAGTTAATATCCCCCACTTAAAGAGTTATATTATCTAACTTTATGATTTAATGGAATATTAAGAGGTTCCTTGGTTACTTCTTTTTAAATTTCTTTAGGAATAAGGCCCTCGGGACCTCCTGCCAGGTTCTCTTCTCTTTTTATGATCTCCCCCGTAAAAATATCTTTATGTTTCCTAGCAGAACTACTTCCTATAAGTGTTTTTTTTTTTTATGAATTTTCACTGAGTTGAGGGTTAATGTCAAAATGTTTCCTGTAAAAACTTAATAAAATTTTTAACAAAATTTTACTATCTTAACTAATCTATCCTATACTACTACTGCTACTACTGGATTTAGGGGTGCGTGTTATAACAGATGCGTTGGTTTTTACCTCTTGTCTTACTTCTCCCCCATTATCAGCCTATGTTTATTCTACCTTACGGAACAACTCCCTAGAAATGGCGCCAAAAATGTTGGGCAAAATATTGTCTTGAATAATTTACCTAATATTTAATTATCGACCAGGGTTGGTTGGCTTAGAGTTGTTACAAAATATATGCAAAGGTAGAGAGTATCATGGTAATACTTTGGTAAATAAAGGATTGAAAGGTATTGAATTGAACTCCTAAGGATCCAAATTATTTGAGTTAATGAAAACAGAGGACTAGGCAGAGTGGTATCAAATTATACTACTCTACCTAAAACAATTATTAAAAGATAAATATATAGATAGTGTGATGACAATGAACTACTCTTTAGAAGAAGGTCTATTTTATTGAGAAACAATTTACAAGGAAGAATTTACAACAACTAATTATGTTTCCTAAAATCTTTTACATGCAACTAATATATGGCCACTAATTCCAATCTCGTTTATTATTTTGAGGATAATGGTTTACTGTAATCAGGACAGGAGTAGGAGAAGTATCAAAATGGATTTCAAATGAGGTGAAGAAGCTAAAGGGAATTAGATCTAAATTAATCTCTAAAAAATATGTAAACTAAGAACCGTCCAATTACAATCTATAGTAAACATAATAATCTATAAACAAATGAACCTTTGAACCTTACTTGCAAAAGATAAAATAATATTACAAGGAGGTAAACATGATCTATGAACAAGCACAAGACTTATAAAGATGATATAAATTCTATTCTATGGATTATTCTAACAACCATATGATTAACAAGATAAATTGCATTACTATGAGCAATGATACTTAATCTATTAATACATCTAAAAATTTACATGTGAAGGAACAATTCAAATTTAATTACAAGTCAATACAAAAGATCAAAATACATAACATAAATCTTTAGGAATAAGGTAAGAAGAAATAGAAAAGAAGAATGAGGTTTAACAAGTAGTTTAACAATCTTATCTAAGGGTCTGAAGAGAAAATACAATAACTATCTAACTACTACCATTAAAACAAAATCAGAAAACTGAGATAATCTTAAAACAAATTAAAGACATATAGGGTTGAATGAAAGACTAAAAAATAGGTTCAAACGAAGGTCCATATGGAAGGAAAAATAGACTCTGGTAGTGCCCTATAGTGTACATGTGCAAGCGTTCTGTGCGAAAGTTTGTTTGGCTCTACTGAGTCATGGACCAAGGCTTGTTCTGGATGGTCCTTCAATTTCTATCATCCTCCATCTTGTTCTCCAATCACTACTGCATCATCTATAGTCTTTCCTTTTTCCCACATAAGGACTTTTCCATCTATAAATGCAACCTTGATGCCTTTTGCATCCAATGCAGAGATGGAGAGAAGGTTCTTATTTAGTCCTATTACAAATAGGACATCTTTCATCTTCATAGAATTTCCAGAATCTAGTTTATAGGAGGATTCACCACTACCTTTTATTTGATACTGGTAGTCATCTCCAAGTCTTACCTTGTGAGGTGACTCATGTTCAGAAAGTTTCACAAAGGATTCCTTGAATACTGTCATATGTTTGGAAGCCCCACTATCAATGAGCCAATCATTGCTTCCATGTATAACACTTCCTGTGAGGGCAGCAATCAGAACATATTCTTCTTCACTAGAAGAATCATCACTTTCTTCTTTGGCTTTCTTTCTAGGAGGTTCATCATCCTCTATAGTGTGAGCATGATGTCTTTTCTTGCTTCCATCCTTCTTGTGAGAGCCATTTTTGTTTCTAGGAAATTCTCTAGCATAGTGTCCTTTCTCATCACATGTATAGCATCTGATTTTAGACAAATATTTATTAAATCTTCTAAGATTACTTCTCTTGTGAGAAGGCTTACCTTTGTGATAGTTTGTTCTGGTACTCTTGGAGTGTACTGTGAGAGATTGATATTCATTTCTCATGTTTTCTTCTCAAGCTACTATATGAGCTTCTTCTTGTGAGCATTCCTCCCACAGTTTGCTGAATTTGACTAGCTCTTTCTGGCACAAATCCCTTTATTAAAGGAGTCCCATGATCTAGGGAGGCCATTCAAGGTGGTCATCAGAATTTATGCATTCTCTAATTCTTCATATACCACTTCAAGTTGTTCCTTGATATGAGAGACCCTTGTAAACTAATATATTATGGTTTCCGCATTTTGGATCTTTCCATTCTTCAATTGGTTTCTCAGAGTCATCTTCTGATTTATGTTCTTCCCATCAAATAGTTTGGTTAGGGCATCAAACATAGATTTAGGTGTCTTTAGGGAGGACACTTGTGGTATGAGATGATCCTTGATTGAATCAACAATAATCCTATTATCCATGACCAATTTATTTTTGTGTAAGGCCTTAGCCTCATCTCCCTCTAGAACTGGAACCTCTTCATTGATGTAAGAGTCCAACTCAGTTTCTTCCAAGACCAGAGAGATTCTATACTTCCAGGATCGGAATTTATTAGCTCCCTCAAGATTTTCATCAATCTTGGTATGATGAGACATCTTAACAGAGAACCTCAAATATAAATGCAAAAGATTTAGATCTTACCAGGTTAAGATGTCAGAACTGGAATTGGAGTTGAATTTATGTAGAGTCAGTTCAGGAGAAAATTAGAGTTTGACTTTCTGGGAGTTCTACCCAACCAAAAACTTTGATCTTGATCTCTAAACTTTGATTTTGGGGAGGAGATCAATCTAGGCCTAGGCTCACTCAAAAATTCCACTTCTGTGGAAATCCCTAATTTTCGGCAGCAGTGTAGGGTCAAAACTAAAAATGTTCAGAATCAGATTCTACTTCGACAGAGAGATGCGCCCTAGAGAGGAGAGTTAGACCAACCTCCTTTTTCTGAAAATATGTGGAGAGAGATCCAAAAAAATAAGAATCCCTAGTTTCTACAGCTGCATAGTGTCTTCTTCTCAGGTTAGCTCTGATACCATGTTAGATTTTTATATTATTTCAACAATATAATCTTAGGATCTTATCTGAGAGAATAACAAGAACAAGAATTAAACACAAGAGACAATTAACACAAAGCTTTTTCTTGGGGAAACCATAAAGGAGAAAACCACGTAAATTCCTTAGAGATAGAATTAGCACCAGAAGTAAAACCCAAAAACAGTAAGATGATTTTTCGACAACAGTACTCTCTCTCTCTCTCTTGTCCCAACTTCTTCTTTCTCTCTCAGTTATGCGCTACAACTGAGTGTGAGTGAAGGTGTGATAAATAGAGAGGCTCACTCTCTATTTATACTAATTATTGACTTGACAATAACTAACTAGGGTCAACTTCTCTAGGAGATTCTAATAACCCTAGGGCCGCACAACTGCGGGGACTTTAACCCTTAACCAATAGGGAGGGTTACCCTCTATGACTTTACATGAGTTTTTTATATTATTGAATCTCTCGATCGGAACATTGGGGCATGACATGACTCAATTACATTACAAATACTTCTCGGAATAAACATCGGGGTACAATACATAATATATACAAGTGAATAATGTTGATGTAATTGTAACTTCGAAATGTATTCACTTGTATTTCTTATGTATTGTAACCCGATGTTTATTCTGGGATGTATTTGTAATGTACTTGAGTCATGTCATGCCCTGAGGTTCCTATCGGGAGTTTCTATAATGTAAACAAGTCATGTCAAGTCAAGGTGGGCAACCCTCCTATTGTCTAAGGGTTAAAGTCCCCGCAGTTCCGGGGCACTAGGGTTATTAGACTCACCTAGTGAAGTTGTCCCTAGTTGGGTTTAGTCAAGTTGGGAATTAGTATAAATAGAGAGCTAGCCTCTCTATTTATCACACACTCACTCACACTTAGTTGTAGTGCATAGATGAGGAAGAGAAAGACAGTAGGGAAAGGAAGAAAGAGGTTACTGTTGTCAGGAGATCATCCTACTGTTTTTGGGTTTCACTTTTGGTGTTGATTCTATCTCTAAGGAAGTTGCGGGGTTTTATCCATTTATGGTTTCCCTGAGGAAAAACACTGTGTTCATTGTCTCTTGTGTTTGATTGCTGTGCCTATTGTTCTCTCAGTTAAATATCCTAATGTTATGCTAGCTTAATGGTAACATCTAACATGGAATCAGAGATCACCTTAAAAGAAGACACTGTGCAGTTGCGAGAACTAGGTCTTCCTATTTTGTGGATCTCTCTCCATAGATTTTGAGAAAAATAAGGGTGGAATAACTCTCCTCCCTAGGGAACATCTTTCTATCGAAGCATAATCCAATTATGAGGTTTTTTAGTTTTCGACCTGACACTACTGCTGAAAATTAGGGCTTTTCATAGAAGTGTAATTTTTGAGTGAGCCCAGGCTTGGATTGATCTCATCCCCAAAATCAAAGTTAGGGATCAAATTCAAATCATTTGGTTGGACATAGCTCCAGAAAATCAAAACCCTAATCTTCTCCTGAACCATCATTGCAGGATTTCAGCTCCAAATCCAGATCCGACATCTTGACCTGGTAAGATCTAAATATTTTGTATTTCCATTTGAGGTTCTCAGTTAAGATGTCTCATCATACCAATATTGATAAAAATCTTGAGGGAGCTGATAAATTCTGAGCCAGGAAGTATAGGATCTCCCTGGTCCTGGAATAAAATGAGTTGGACTCCTACATCCATGAGGTGGTTCCTGTTCCAGAGAGAGATGAGGCCAAGGCCTTACATAAGAAGAAGTTGGCTATGGAAAAGAGGATCATTTCTTATTCTATAAAGGATCACCTCATACCACAGGTGTCCTCCCTCAAGACACCTAAAGCCATGTTTGATGCCCTAATCAAATTGTTTGAAGGGAAGAACATCAATCGAAAGATGATTCTAAGGAACCGGTTGAAGAATGTAAAGATCCAGAATGAGGATACCATCCAGTCATACTTCACAAGGGTCTCCCAAATCAAAGAACAACTGGAAGCAGTAGATGAAAAAGTGGAGAATGCAAAAATTGTGATGACAACCTTGAATGGCCTCCCTAGGTCATGGGATTCTTTCATCCAAGGAATCTGTGCTACAAAGAAGTTAGTCAAGCTCAGTAGACTGTGGGAAGAATGTTCATAAGAAGAAGCTTGGATGGAAACTCGAGAAGAAAATATGGGAAGTGAAGATCAAGCTCTCACAGTACACTCAAGGAAAGAAAGAAGGGAAAATCACCATCATCAAGGTAAGCATTCTCATCAGAAAAATAATCGTAAAAGAAGGGATCCATCCAAACTCAGAGGTTATACATGCGATGAAATAGGACACTTTGCTATAAATTGTCCCATGGATAGGAATGGATCCAAGAACAAGAAGAACTCCAAAAGAAGACATCATGCTCACACTGCTCAGGATGATGATCCTCCCAGGAAGAGAGTAAAACAAGAAAGTAAAGACTCTTCAAGTGAAGATGAATATTTTCTGATCTCCACTCTCATGGGAACTGTAACTCATGGAAGAAAAGATTGGATTATTGATAGTGGGGCTTCCAAACACATGACAGGTTTCAAAAAATCCTTTGAGAAACTATCTGAACATAATTCACCCCATAAGGTGAAACTTGGGGATGACTACCAATATCCCATAAGGTAGTGGTAAATCCTCCTACAAGATAGACTCCAGAAAGTCTATGAAAATGAAGGATGTCTTGTTTGTACCAGGACTAAAGAAGAATATTCTATCCATATTGGCACTGGATGCAAAAGGCATGAGGGTTGCATTTGTAGATGGCCAAGTCCTCATGTGGTCAAGAGGAAAGACTATTGATGATGCAATAGTGATTGGAGAATAAGGAGGTTTATACAAATTGAAGGGCCATCCAGAACAAGCTTTGGTCCATGAAACAATAGAGCCAAATGAACTTTGGCATAGAAGGATTGCACATGTGAATTATAGAGCACTACCACTTGCAAGCAAAGCTATTGAAGGTCTTCCAGAAATTCAAGAAAAACATGAAGGGGTTTGTAAAGGATGTGTGAAAGGAAAGAATACAAAGAAGGAATTTCCAAGTAGTGAGAGCAAGGAAAAAGGAATCTTGGAAATCATCCACTCTGATGTATGCGGACCAATGTCATCAAGTTCACTAAGTGGGTATGTATACTATGTTTCTTTCATTGATGACTTTTCTAGGAAGACATGGATTTACTTCATGAAAAACAAAGACGAAGTTTTCAGCAAGTTCAAGGAGTTCAAATCCTTGATCGAGAACCACACAGAAAATAAGATCAAGACCTTTCGATCAGATAATGGTGGAGAATTCACATCAAATGAATTCAAAGACTTATGCAAAGAATCAGGGATTAAGAGGGAGTTATCCACTCCATATAATCCACAACAGAATGGGGTTGTAGAAAGGAAGAATAGAGCTATCATGGAAGCTACAAGAGAAATGATTCATGATCAAGATCTTCCCATGCATCTATGGGCAGAAGCTGCCAGAACAGCGGTGTATGTACAGAACCATACTCTACACAGAGCACTTGAGAACAAGACACCCGAAGAAGTATTTTCCAGCAAGAAACCAGAAGTCATCCATCTCAAAATATTCGGCTGTCCGGTGTACATACACATTCCAAAAGAGAAGATAACGAAACTAGATCCTTCAGGAAATAAGTGTATATTTGTGGGATACTCTAAAATCTTGAAGGCTTATAGAATATACTTCCTGTTGCCACCTTTCACACACCTGGGTCACGTGGTAGAAATCTTCAAGCCACTCAGTGTGTCCTTGGGGGAAAGTCTCAAGTCAAGGCTGTCACCTTGTTCTTGACTCCTCCGTTTAGGCTCAACTCCTAACGGAGCCAACGGGGGTAGACCCTACTAAGTTACTAAGGATAATTACTTAGTGTTGTGATGTTAAACTGATTGAGTTACTTAGGATTTTGCAATTTAACTATAGATTATCAAATATTTCAAGATACAAAAGATGAACACACGAAAGCACAATGCTGAGACACAATATATATATAAAGCAAGAAAATAACCAGTGCCTTAGAATGGAGTCAAAAAATAGAAACAATGTACTTTCCTGTGCTTGGAGTGAGTGTTTTGCGATTGCCTCTTGGTATGTTTTAAGTTAAAATTGAAGTGTGAGTTGATTAAAATTAGGCAAAGGGGGGACTCCAGATATACCATAGAGTACTTGGAGTATGTCCAAAACTAAACCTTCATGGCTACCCGCAAGGAATATGTGGGATGAAATGGAGTCTCTGGGGCTATTGTTCATAACCCACCCATTAGGGTGTGACAGAGATTGGCACCTCGAGGTCACTTTTCAGAAGTTCCCGCTTCCTTTGGGTATTTTTCCACCGTGATGGTTCGATCTAGGTGTTGGATTTTCACTTGTTGGTTTGTTAATTTTGGAGAGTGAGTCCTAATTATACTAGTTACTCCAGTGCTTTTGATACAGCTTAACTGATCAGACAAACCACAGCCAAGTGCAGAGCATACACACTGGAGTCTTGTCAAATTAGTAAGTTTTAAACTGGGTGTTCTTGTTTAAAAGAAAACCCTCCAGGAACCTCTTTCGATCCAAGTGGATCTCAATCAAGGAATTGAGGAGGGGTTAATTTTATAATAGCTGAAAAATAAATTTTCAAAAGAAAACAGATACACAATTCTAGTTTTCTAATTAGTCCTACCACGAATCTCTTTCCCCTTTCGAGTCAATCGGGAAGTCGTGGGGTAAGTATTAAGATTACTTTGAAATATAAAGTATGGAATATGAAATTAATAATAAAATAAATTATACTACCCTGCAGATTAGATCAATACTATTTTGAAAATAAATGAGCAAAAAACAATAGAAAGGACACCGACGCAAATCCCCCCAGGGGGGATGGGGAATGGGCTCGAAAGAGCCTATTCAAAAATAATTTTATTAACAGCGGTTAAAATATAAAAGAACTGATATAATTCCTCTTGATCCTTATATGGATTGAAATCAAGAGATTACAAGGTGCGAAAATCAAAAGTTCTAGTCAAATGGGAGACCCCTAGGGGGATTTGAATGCTCCCGAGGCCACTTCCGAACAGCAGCTTCCTGTATTTCTTTCAAACCTGCTAAAAACCAGAAATAATATCAGAATTAAATATTCCAAAAATAAATTTAATAGTACCTTTGGATCATCATACCTTAACTCAAAAAAGATGAACTTAAAACTAGCTAAACAGGTGACAAAGGAACCAAGGAAAGAAAGCTTTCCTTGAGATCTTGGCTTGCATTTTGTGCAGACAATGAAATATGCATTGATATTGCATAATATTAAATTTTATCATACAGCAAATGAAACTACCATAACAGCAAGCTATGAATTTTCACTAAAATGCTTGCGAAAATATGGTTATTTTAGCTAGATCTCTTAAAATTGAACTTTATGTGCAAAACAAAACTAAGATATAGACTATGACCTTCGAGAGGATAGATATATGTTGAAATTAATTTTAATATGATATATCTAAACAAAAACAAATCTATGAAAAGGTAACCAGGTGAAAAGTTGATCTTGAGGGAGGAAGAAGAGGAGAGAAATGCAGGTTTCCTTGAAGATCCCTAGTGGAGCTTTCAGGTGGAATGTCGAGGGACTATTCCTTTGGAAGGTTTGAAGAGAGTGAAGAAGCAAACTATATCAGCATCCTCTCCAATGTAGTAACCTACAGCTCAGCTAAAATCAAAGAAATTGCCAAGAAACTTGTGAGATCCGATTAGTACATACACAGAGATTCAAAATAACATGCATATAAGCTTATAGGACATGTTGAATCTAGATCTCTAAACATGCATCAAAGGAAGGAGATGGTCAATAAACTTATTGAAAATTACCTTTCCTATCAATATTAAAATAAGCCTATTATCAATCTTGACAACAGATCTATAAGAAATTAGCAAAAAATGAATACAGATAAAGGTTACCTCAGTAAAATAATGGCAATAATCATCCACACATGTAATGGCACAACACTGTCTAGCCTCCAAATATTTTATTTATTTCAAATGAATAATTACAATAGTATAATAGCAGTAGCACCTCAATCCCAGTTCTAACTTGCTTGGAAGAGGAGGCTATGCCTGGATATATACAAAATACAAGACATCTAGCCCAGGGGGGGTACAATTCCTCATGGAATCAGATGAAATCAACTGATGGAGAGTTCATCAATGCAGAACTGAAGCTTAACTGAGCCTACTTGTCAACCGGGGGCTTGATTGAGCTGACACATCAACCCATACACCGACACATCAGTCCACAAAGCATCCAAGAGATCAGTCCACACGTGTGGAGGAGAGAGAGAGGGCGCAATTCCCCATGAAGACAGCTGAAGATCAACTCTGGATCTGATTCAAATTTGACTGATTTCAATCAAATCAGCTGAGAATCCACTGATTTATGATTTTGGATTTTCTCCATTATTCATCAATTTATTAATTAAAATAATCAATAATTGATTTTTGGGGCTTTCTAACCTGAATGATGGAAAATCACTCAAAACTTAGAAATAGTGGGTCCATGGGTTTACATGGTGCTCTTACCTTGAAAATGAGCACCTACATGAATGAAACCGATTATTTGGCCCACTTTTATTACAAAATCAATTTTTCCAATTAAACTATTAAAAAATAGCCTAAGTTTTGGAAAAATTAAATTTTTAATAAAAAACACTGAAAAAACCAAAAAAATAAAAAATTCAAAAACACCTAGGGGGACTTAGACATGTTCATATGACTCGACCATCATGTCTAGCATGCTTATACATTGACACATAAACTCTAATAACGTTAATAGGCTTAAATTCCAAACCGACCACCCCAACTTTGGAGGTATGGAGTGAAAAACTCAGAAATTATCAGTCGTTTGTTCAACAACCAATAATAACCAAGGGAAAAAAACACCCTGGGCTGATCGTATTGACAAATAAATTCTAAGAGACCGAGTCTTTTACAGACGCTATCATGCTAGAACATTTATTACAATTCCCCCATGGGGTATGAACATGTGATATGATACAACAAGCACTTCCCAGAAGTACTTCCAAAGGTCTTTTGAAGTCCGAACAAGTTAACCCTGTTCGTTTCACTAGGCTCACTTGATAAAAAAACCACTAAGTACAACTTAGGTGGTAACATTCTGGCTCCATCTAGGGACACATTCTATGACTGATCTTCTATTCAAAGGAGAGGATGTGAGAACTCTGGAATCTCTGGGTCCTGCAAGGCAATTAGAGTTTGTCAGTAACATGTATACATAAGAAAAAATTAACTATAAAAGAAAACTAATGTACATAGTCAATCTATAATGTGCAGAAGGGAATATTTTACAAAAACTAATATACAAAGGAAAATTTTCAACATGGTACAAAATAACTATAATACAACAATGTCTATGGTACAACAACATGATATACACAATTTAGAAATACATGCAGGGCAAGGTTTAGAAATTGGCCCTGAAACCACCGATGCCAATAAATGCATCAAACCGTGTCGGCGAAAAACAACTTGAGGAGGTAACCATTTATTGGCAGGCTCAACCTTTCTCCTTCTAGGTCATTTAGATAGAAGGAGTTATTTCCTGCTATTTCATCGATGATGTATGGTCCCAACCATAAGCTGTCGAGCTTTCCATGTTTCCCAGGTTTTTCCCGTCATTTGTCCCAACGTAAAAACGTGTCACCTATTTGGAAGGACCCTGTCCGGGTAGACTTATCAAAGGCTCTCTTGATCTTGTCTAAATTTTTGATACTATGGTCAAGAGAGTCTCTTCTGCTCTCATCTAGTTCGATCAACTGGTTTATTCTATTTTGGATGGCCTCTTGATCTGAGCTGAAAGTCTGGAGGAGCTGATAAACTGGAAGCTTTATATGGACTGGTAAAGTGACATCAAGGCCGTAGACTAGTTCGAAAGGACTCCTCCCGGTTGAACTTTTCTTAGTGATCTTGTCGGCCCATAATGCTAATTTGATTTTGCTATCCCAAGCCTTCTTATTGTCCCCCACAATTTTTTTTATTATGGTCATTAAGTTCTTGTTACTTGATTCTGCTAGACCATTTCCTTGGGGATAGTAATTGGATGAGTGAGACAGGACAATGTCGTACTTGAAACAGAAAGATGACATCTTGGAAGAAACAAAGCATGGGCCATTATCCGTGATTATTCTAGTTGGCACACCGAATCTTGTGATAATCTTATCTTCTAAGAAATCCATGACTATAGCATCGGTTGCCTTCTTGGTGGGTATCGCCTCTACCCACTTGGTAAAATAATCAGTGGCAGTAAGAATCGAAGAGTAACCATTACTCGAGTTATCTTTGAACTTACCGATGAAGTCAAGCCCCCATTGCTGAAAAGGGGCTTGGACTACTATTGGATTTAGAGGCAAGGCTTTCATTTTTTGCTTTCTGGTGAATAACTGACACTGGGGGAAAACTTTGACAGCCTTGTGCACATCTGAAAATAGGTTTGGCCAGTAGTAGCCTGCTCTAAGGATTTTGTGGGTGGTTTTTTTTGCTGCAAAATGTCCACCACAAAATCCTGAATGGAACTCAACCATGAGTTTCTTGGACTCAGGTTCATCGACACATCTAAGTATTAAACCATCGGGGTTTCTCCAACCCAAACCATCTTTGGCCAAACAATACTTAGTTGCCTTTAACCTTAATTCCCTTCTTTTATGGCTAAGTAAGTGATCGGGGCATGTAAGGTTGTGGAGGAAAAATATGATGTCGGTGTACCAAGGGTGCTGTTCTAATCTCTGAAGCTCGTCTACTACACTTTGCTATGAATTGCTACTGTGGCAGATTATTCCTAAAGCCTTTTCATTTCCCTGGGTCAACATCTTTGCAAGACCCTGTCCCTTAATTAATTTAGTAGGTCTTATCTCCAAATCATATTCTTGAATCTTTGAAACCCACTTACCCCTGACTCCTAGACAATCCTGTTGAGACATGATATCTTTGACAGCTACATGGGGTACATATCCAATGATTTTGGAGTAACCTATATAAGTTTTGAAATGTTTAAGGGACCTGACAAGAGCATAGGCCTGTTTCTCCATCATGGTATACTTCAATTCTGAATTTTGTAAAGCTCTACTCATAAAGGCTATGGGTTGCTCTTGTCCTTACTTATTATTTTGAAGTAAAACAATGGCAATGGTGTCTTCTGAGGAAAAGGAAAATATTTGGAATTCTTTGGAATAATCTAGACTAGTCAAGACCGGGGACATGGATATGACATCTTTGATGGACTTGAATGCAACTTTCCCTTCATCCGTCCACTCAAACTTAGCATCTTTTGTTAATAGCTTTTGTAGATGTTTCATTAATTATGCTAAATTTGGGATGAATCTTCTTATGAAATTGATTTGACCATTGAAGGACTAGAGAGCTTTTAGATTCTGAGGCAAGGGGACTTTCTTAATAGCTTCAACTCTCTCAGGATCAACCTTGACACCATCTTTAGAAATGATGTGCCCCAACAACTTTCCTTCATCAACTCCAAAGATTGACTTGGCGAGATTCAAGGAAATACCATATTTCCAACATCTTGTAAAAGCCTGCCTAAGATGACTTATGTGGTTAGATCTTTCTTTGGAAAAAATAGTTAAGTCATCTTGATATATTTTGATTATTTTTCCTATAAGTTCTTTGAAGGAAAAATCCATGGCTCTTTGGAAAGTGGCACCCGCATTCAATAAGCCAAAAGGCATTCTTAGAAATTTATAGGTACCCCAAGGTGTGGTGAATGTAGTCTTGTGTTGATCCTCTTTATTTACCAACACCTGGTTATAACTGGAAAATCCATCCAACATGGACATCATTCCTGATCCTGTTACTCTTTGAAGCAATGTTTCCATGTCGGGTAATGGGTAATTATCTTTGAGGCATGATGTATTCAGATTTCTAAAATCTATACATATTCTAATTAACCCATTCTTTTTTCTGACAACAACTAAGTTGGAGCACCAAGATGAATGTCTTGTAGGTTCTATAGTCCCTGCCGCTAACATATTCTGAAGTTCCTTCTGCACAATGGGGGCCAACTTAGGATTTATTCGCCTAAGTTTTTGTCGGAAAGGTTTGACCTCCTTAGCTTCTTCTGTGAGGGGAATAGTGTGTTGAAACACATCCTCCCTATAGGTTTTAAGCTCATCATAACTAAAGGCCAACACATCTCTATACTCTTTGATTAGGTTGATCAAATTTTTCCTTTCCTTTTTCAAAGTACCCTTTCCAATTTTTATTAACTTGGGATCCTTGTCAGTTGCTATGTTTATTTCTATATAATTCCCTATTTTTATTTCTTTTTTTTTTTTTATGATGATCCTGTCGATCAAAAATATTCTCTAAAGCTATAAGGCTACTCGGGATGTGATTCCTTTCATTATCCTCACACTCCTAATACTCTTTACCTTCCTGCTGATAACTGATCTTGCAACCTTCGAACTCTTGTAGATTGTGGATGAATCTCAAGAGTTGCTCATTATCTTTGAACAGCTGCCAATGGTCTATATTATCTGGTATTGAAGGTCTGAAATTAATTTCCATCTTTCCATTCCCATTAATCATTTCATCCGATGGCTGGAGGGTGGATGCTGCTACTACCTATTTATCTGCTAACCCATTCATTTCCTTATGGACCTTTTGAATGTTGAGTGCATCAACCATTCCATAGTGTCCCATGTCGCATTTCTATACTTTCTTAGTCTGTCATTTTTGCATTGATACTGATTCTTAATCTGGAGGAAAACTAGATATAAATCATCCTTTATGTTCAACATCTTTATCCCCATATCTTTAGCAGTTTCTAACCCTAGGATTAATTCCTCATACTCGGCTACATTGTTTGATGCTTCAAACTCTAACCTGAACGCAAAATTGTAGATTTTATCTGAAGGAGAGATGATCACGATGCCCGCACCATTTCCAATTTTGGAATAAGCCCCGTCAAAGTAAATTTGCCAAACTTCATTGATTTTTTCATTTTTAATGTTTTCCTTAATAGGGGCCATGAAATTTGACAAAATAGCATAG
The DNA here is from genome assembly GCA_001517045.1 of Pseudotsuga menziesii. Classification (NCBI taxonomy): domain Eukaryota; kingdom Viridiplantae; phylum Streptophyta; class Pinopsida; order Pinales; family Pinaceae; genus Pseudotsuga; species Pseudotsuga menziesii. The sequence goes on along the minus strand of LPNX010996780.1, from coordinate 113,291 downwards.
TTTCCAAAGTTATCAGTTAAATGAACAAATTCATTTCTGGGCTTCTTAGGGTTTTCTACATGTCGTTTTCTCAGCTTTTCTCTGTGGAGAATCACCCTAGTGTTCTCTGATGCAGGTATAGTAGCATATGTCCAATCCATTTGAATGTGCCCACTAAGACTTGCTGCCCATTTTTTGGATAGCAACATACCCCAATTATTTGGAACATCTATCACCACCACATCCATTGACATGTCGATATCAGGATACTTAGCCAACTTAACTTGTAAATTTAAGATTATCCCTACCACTTCAACTTCTCTTGCATCCATGGCACAAACATTGTGGTAGGGTCGGGTGACCCTTAGATTTAGCTGCTCCATTACTTTTCTTATCATGACATTTGATGAAGCACCTGAATCTAACATACAGTTTTGAAGGAGAAGTTTATCAACTAAGAGGGAGACATAAAAAGGTGGGTGGTCTTCTCTTCTCGGATCAACACTGTTGAGGACTATGGGCATATCTATAGGTTTAATATGTTCAGCTTCAAATATAGCATTGTTAGTAGGAAGAGGATCCTCTTCGATAATATTATGAGCTTTACTTTGACTATCCTCTAAGGCTTTCAACAACTTTTCCTTTTGACTGGGAATTTTAAGGACATCAGTTGCATAAACATGAACCTTAGCACTACTTATCCATTCTCCCATATCAATATTAGACTCAGGGACAATAGGAGGATCTGGGAGGGGAGAAGTGGTTACCTTTGGCTTGTACTGTTTAGACGGTGATGGCCTTTCTCTTCTTTGATACACAGATCCCTTGAACCTAACCTCCTTCATTTCCTTAATTGCTTCCGGAGAAGGAATTACACCATAAAAGTTGGAAAGGAGATCCTTCTCGAAACCGTAATCCGTGTCCTGCTGCCAATGCTGGTTTGATAAAGGATAGGTTCGGCCTACCATGTACACATGATCAGACTCATCTGATGTTGTTTCCTGATTACTGACCTCCGCCATTCCATGTTCTATAACTTGGTTTTCTATATAGCAAGTGCTTTCTGGGTGGAATTGATCACAAGGTCTACACCATGGAATGAATTCTTCTACCAAGTTAGTTGAGTATAACTAGTTTGGAATCCTAGGTTCATGTTGAGGAGCCTTCTTCTGATACACCTGATTCTATTTAGGCTGAAAGTTCCTAGGTCCATTATTTCTTTCCAATGTGATTATTTTGTTCTGAATATTATTCAATTGCACAGATTGGTTTGCCATGAGTTTGTTCTGACTAGTCATCATTTTTTCAAACAAGCTAGTTACCTTTTCCATGGGGTCTTTAGAGGTTGCCTTTTCCTCTAATTCAATGGCCTTTCCCTTCTCTTTGTTGTACGAAGCGTTTCCCCTAGTGTAACCTGGAATGTTGGATTTTCCCGAAGATTGCATATTCTTTTCTATTTTCTTGGCCAGATCCTGAGCAGTTTTTAGATCGGTCGGATCTTTGTCCCTTAATTGGTACCTCAAATCACCAGTGAAAGCTTCGATGTAAGATATGAGGATGGAGGCATACCTTGGCTTGATTTCGCTAGGGAGGTCCGCAACCACATGCCTAAACTTAGTATTAAATTCATCCATGGTTTCATTCTCCATCTTCTTTATGTTATGAAGGGTAGCAAGCAGATGTCTTGGTTCTTTCTTTTCCCCCCATTTTTTCTTAAAACCTTCTAGGAATTCATTAAGGGTTTTATATGAATCATCACCAAGGTCGCCATACCATTCCGCGGCATCATCTTCTAAGGATAAAGCAAAGAGCTTCATTTTGACATCTTCATGGCTAGAGGCAGCAGTATTGTAGTAACTGACCAGGTGCTTTTCAAACTTTTGGAGATGAGTCTTGGTAGTGGTGGCATTATTTCCCTCAAATATGGGGAGCTTCTTGATAGCATCATTCGAAATGTCATGAGGAGCACCTGCTACCTGAGAAAAGTCAAGGGGTTTGTAAAATTCCATCATTTCTTGAGATTGGAAGGTATGACTCTCTACAAATATGTCATGGATATCTGAGAGGGATTGGTCTCCTAAATCTTCAAGGTTTCTATGAGAATTATTCCTATTCAATATTTCCCTAATAAACCTTTTGGGATCAGGGAGAGGATTGAATAATTGTCGGCGGTTTCTTCGGGTAGAAATTCTTGAAGGGATGTTAGACAGTGGAGTCACCAGATGGATCGAGTTTTAATTTTTATGTTTTTTAAAGACTAGATCAATCAAAAGTTTTTATCTTTTTAGTTGTTTAGAAAAAGGTTAAGCTAAGTCGTACTCAGGAATAAAAAGATTTATCCTCGGCAATGGCACAAAAAGATGTTGCCACCTTTCACACGCCTGGGTCACATGGAAGAAATCTTCAAGCCACTCGGTGTGTCCTTGGGGGCAAGTCTCAAGTCAAGGCTGTCACCTTGTTCTTGACTCCTTCGTTTAGGCTCAACTCCTAATGGAGCCAAGGGGGGTAGACCCTATTAAGTTACTAAGGATAACTACTTAGTGTTGTGATGTTAAACTAATTGAGTTACTTAGGAGTTTGCAATTTAACTATAGATGATCAAAGATGGCAAGATACAAAAGATGAACACACGAAAGCACAATGCTGAGACACAATATATATAAAAAGCAAGAAAATAACCAGTGCCTTAGAATGGAGTCAAAAAATAGAAACAATGTACTTTCCCATGCTTGGAGTGAGTGTTTTGCAATTGCCTCTTGCTATATTTTAAGTTAAAATTAAAGTGTGAGTTGATTAAAATTAGGCAAAGGGGGGACTCCAGATATACCCTAGAGTACTTGGAGCATGTCCAAAAATAAACCTTCATGGCTAACCGCAAGGAATATGTGGGCTGAAATGGAGTCTCTAGGGCTATTGTTCATAACACACCCATTAGGGTGTGACAGAGATCGGCGCCCCGAGGTCACTTTTCAGAAGTTCCTGCTTCCTTTGGGTATTTTGCCACCATGATGGTTTCATCTAGGTGTTGGATTTTCACCTGTTGGTTTGTTAATTTGGGAGAGTGAGTCCTAATTATACTAGTCACTCAAGTGCTTTTGATATAGCTTGACTGATCGGATGAACCACAGCCAAGTGCAGAGCATACACACTGGAGTCTTGTCAATTTTAGCAAGTTTTAAACTGGGTGTTCTTGTTTAAAAGAAAATCCTCCAGGAACCTCTTTAGATCCAAGTGTATCTCAATCGGGGAATCAAGGAGGGGTTAATTTTATAATATCTAAAAAAAAAATGATAAAAAAAAAATAGATACACAATTCTAGTTTTCTAATTAGTCCTACCACAAATCTCTTTCCCCTTTCGGATCAATCGGGAAGTCATGGGGTAAGTATTAAGATTACTTTGAAATATAAATTATGGAATATGAAATTAATAATAAAATAAATTATACTACCCTGCATATTAGATCTATACTATTTTGAAAATAAATGATCAAAAAGAAACAAAAAGGACACCGACGCAAATCCCCCCAGGGGGGATGGGGAATGGGCTCGAAAGAGCCTATTCAAAAATAATTTTATTAACAGCGGTTAAAATATCAGAGAACTGATATAATTCCTCTTGATCCTTATATGGATTGAAATCAAGAGATTACAAGGTGCGAAAATCAAAGGTTCTAGTCAAATGGGAGACCCCTGGGGGGATTTGAACGCTCCCGAGGCCACTTCCAAACAGCAGCTTCCTTTATTTATGTAAAACATGCTAAAAAATATCAAGCATATCAGAATGAAATATGCCCAAAATAACTTTAAGAGTACCTTTGGATCAGCCTACCTTCACTCAAAAAAGATGAACTTAAAACTAGCTAAACAGGTGACAAAGGAACCAAGGAAAGCAAGCTTTCCTTGGGATATTGGCTTGTTGTTTGTGCAGCCAATGAAATACGCACTGATATTGCAGAATATTAAATTTTATCATACAGAAAATGAAGCTACCATAACAGCAAGATACAAATTTTCACTAAAATGCTTGCGAAAATATGGTAATTTTAGCTAGATCTCTTAAAATTGAACTTTATGTGCAAAACAAAACTAAGATCTAGAATATGAGATTCGAGAGGATAGATATACATTGAAATTAATTTAAAGATGATATATCTAAACCAAAACAAAGCTATGAAAAGGTAATCGGTTGAAGAGTTGATCTTGAGGGAGGAAGAGGAGGAGAGAAATGTCGGTTTCCTTGAAGATCCACAGTGGAGCTTTCAGGTGGAATGTCGAGGGAATATGCCTTTGGAAGATTTGAAGAGAGTGAAGAAGAAAACTAGATCAGCATCCTCTCCAATGTAGGAACCTGCAGCTTAGCTGAAATCAAAGAACTTGCCAAGAAACTTGTGAGATCTAATTAGTACATACACAGAGATTCAAAATAACATGCATATAAGCTTATAGGACATGTTGAATCTAGATCTCTAAAAATGCATCAAAGGAAGGAGATGGTCAATAAACTTATTGAAAATCACCTTTCCTATCAATATTATAATAATCCTATTATCAATCTTGACAACGGATCTACAAGCAATTAAAAGAAAATGAATACAGATACAGGTTACCTCAGTAAAATAATGGCAATAATCATCCACACATGTAATGGCACAACACCGTCTAGCATCCAAAGATTTTCTTTATTTCAAATGAAGAATTACAATAGTACAATAGCAGTAGCACCTCAATCCCAGTTCTAACTCGCTTGGAAGAGGAGGTTGTGCCTGGATATATACAAAATACAAGACATCCATCCAAGGGGGGGTGCAATTCCTCATGGAATTAGATGAAATCAACTGATAGAGAGTTCATCAATGCAGAAATGAAGTTGAACTGAGCCTTCTTGTCAACCAGGGGCTTGATTGAGTTGAGACATCAACCCATACACCAAGACATCAGTCCACAGAGCATCCAGGAGAGTCCACACGTGTGGAGGAGAGAGAGAGGGCGCAATTCCCCATGAAGACAGCTGAAGATCAACTCTCGATCTGATTCAGATATGACTGATTTCAATCAAATCGGCTGGGAATCCACTGATTTGTGATTTTGTATTTTCTCCATTATTCATTAATTTATTAATTAAAATAATCAATAATTGATTTTTGGGGCTTTCTGACCTGAATGATAGAAAATCACTCAAAACTTAGGAAATAGTGGGTCCATGGGTTTACATGGTGCTCTTAGCTTGAAAATGAGCACCTACATGACTGAAACCGATTATTTGGCCCACTTTTATTACAAAATCAAATTTTCCAATTAAACTATTAAAAAATAGCTTAAGTTTTGGAAAAATTAAATTTTTAGTAAAAAACACTGAAAAAACCAAAATATTGAAAAATTGAAAAAATCCTAGGGGGACTTAGACATGTTCATATGACTCGACCATGATGTCTGGCATGCTTATCCATTGACACATAGACTCTAATAACCTCAATAGGCCTAAATGCCAAGCCAACCACCCCAACTTTAGAGGTATGGAGTGAAAAACTCAGAAATTATCAGTCGTTTGTTCAACAACCAATAATAACCAAGGGAAAAAACACCCTCGGCTAATCAGATTGACAAATAAAGTCTAAGAGACCGAGTCTTTTACAGACACTATCATGCTAGAACATTTATTACAATTCCCCCATGGGGTATGAACATGTGATATGATACAACAAGCACTTCCCAGAAGTACTTCCAAAGGTCTTTTGAAGTCCAGACAAGTTAACCCTGTCCGGTTCACCAGGCTCACTTGATAAAAAAACCACTAAGTACAACTTAGGTGATAACACTTCCCAGGATTCAAGAAGATTGACATCAGTAGGGATGTGACATTTAACGAAGACACAGCTTACAACAAATCTAGAAAGAAACTTGCTGAAGAATCTGACGAAGCAGAAGCACCAAGAATTCATGATACAACCATGAGTGAAGAAATTCAAGAAGAAGATCGAGAATTTGAAGAACCACAAAGACTTGTAGATCCACCTCAGGAAAAGAATCCTCACAAGAGGAAACTTGATTGGGTATGAGAAATTATCCAAGCTACAGAAAGATATGCGGCTCCAGAAGAGAATCATAGAGAAAGAAAGAGAACCAGATCCTGTTCCAGATATGTAGCTTTACTATGTGACTTTATCAATGAAGAACCTTCCAATTATGAAGAAGCGACAAAACAGAAAGAATGGAAGGATGCTATGATTGAAGAGTATCAATTGATCATGAAGAATTATGTTTGGGATGTTGTCCCAAGACTAGAATGGAAGTCGGTTGTAACTTCCAAATGGATCTACAAGATCAAGCATGCTACAGATGGTAGCATTGAGAAATATAAGGCAAGATTCGTGGCTCATGGTTTCTCATAGAAAGAAGTAATAGACTATGAAGAAACCTTTGCACCTATATCTAGATACACTTATGTCAGATTAGTACTTGCTCTGCCTACAATGATGAAATGGAAGATACACCAAATGGATATCAAGACTGCTTTCTTGAATAGTGTAGTGGAAGAGGAAGTGTATGTATAATAACCACTTGGTTTTGAGACACATGACAAGGATTCCCATGTGTGTAGATTAAAGAAATCCCTGTACGGTTTGAAACAGGCATGCAAGACATGGTATAGTAGAATTGACATCTTTCTATCCGGTTTGGACTTTACCAAAAGTAAAGCAGATTCCAACCTTTACTACAAGGTTGAAGACGGCAACCCAGTGATGCTACTACTGTATGTAGATGATCTATTTGTAATAGGTATGGATGGGTTGATTACTGATACAAAGAGAAAGCTTGCTTTCAAGTTCAAAATGAAGGACTTGGTTATGATTCATTATTGTCTAGGCATGGAGGTGTGGCAGAATGCGGATGGAATCTCCCTCGGACAAGGGAAGTATGCAGTAGAGATCCTGAAGAGGTTTGGGATGATGGACTGCAAAGCCATGACCACATGGCATCAAACCTGAAGCTATTTAGTGATGCTTCATCAGAGATGGTTGATTCTACAATGTATCATCAGATGATTGGGTCCTTGATGTAATTGACAAACACGAGACCAGACATTCGCTTTGCTGTGAACACCTTGAGCTAGTTCTTGGCAGATCTGAGACATGTTCACTTGATTGCTGCAAAACATATTCTGAGGTACCTAAGGGGTACAATTGATTATGGGCTCAAGTATGAGGTGAATCAGAATATTAACCTAGAGGGTTATGTTGATTTAGATTGGACAGGCAGTTCCATCGATAGGAAGAGAACTTCAGGGTGTTTCTTCAGTATGGGATCAGGTGTGATCCCTTGGTTTAGTAGGAAGCAATCCTGTGTGGAACTGAGTATAGCTGAAGCAGAGTATGTTGTAGCTTGTTCAACTAGTTGTGAGGTAGTATGGATACGGAAGCTATTGTCTGATTTATTTGATCTCTAGATGGATGCTACTTGTATACATTGTGACAACTAGAGTTGTGTAAATTTGTTAGAGAATCTAGTGTTCCATGACAAGTAGATGCATATCGAGATCAAGTGTCATTATATCATGGATATGGTGCAGAGGGTAGCAGTAAAGCTCCAGTATGTTGCGATGGAGGAATAGATAGCTGATGTGTTGACAAAGCCATTGGCTAGGTTGAAGTTCGAGTACTTCAGGGAGAAGCTTGGTGTTCTCCAGATTGAGGTTTCCTCCAAAGGGAAATGATGAGACCCAGAGCCATTCTGACATGGTGAGAGGATTGGTTCCTTCCATGGTTATATGTAAGGGTTGAGCCATTCTGTCATGGTGAGAGGATTGGTTCCTTCCATGTTAGATGTGAGTGCTGAGCCATTCTGATGTGACTCTAGGATTGGTTCCTACATGATCAGAAGTAAGAACTGAATTCCATTATTGGAATGGAGGCGCCTGTTCAGTTACCAGGTAGCTCAGTCTAGGACAATGGGCCATTCTAATATGACTGTAGGATTGGTTCCTACAAGAGCAGATGTGAGTGCACACCCTTCTAACATTGGTTGTCAGATGTAAGTGTAGAGCCCTTTTGGCATGAAGGATTGGTTCCTTGCATGGTCAAATATAAGTGTTAATCCCTTACAACATTGGTTGTCAAATGTAAGTGTAGAGCCTTTCAGCATGGAGGATTGGTTCCTTGCATGGCCGAGTGTAAGTGCTGAGCCTTTCTGACATTGGTTGATGGATGTGAGTGCTGAGCCTTTCTGACAGGGTTGTGGGAGGTGTTTCCACATGATCAGATGTGAGTGCTGGGCGTGCCTTTTTGATATGATTATAGGATTGGTTCCTACATAATCAAATGTAAGTGCTGGGTGGGCCATTCTAACTTAGGGTCAGATATAAGCACTGAAGAAGACCTACATGTAGGCTAGGCCTACAACCAACATGAAAAAGGGTTGGCTCTGTAGAACTTCCCGTGACAAGAAGAATCATGAGATAGCACCCGTGAAGATCCAGTGATGATGATCCAGCAGAGATGATCCAGATCAAGGATGATCTAGATCCAGAGATGATCCAGATCGAGGGATGATCTAGATCCAGTGATGATGATCCAAGTTGAGTGATGATCCAGATCTAGGTAAATATGCCTTGAAGATGAAGGTGAATTGAAGATAGAGATGAATTTAAGGTGAATATGACGAGGACTAAATGATGATCCAAATTATACAGAGAAGAAGACTTGTGCTGATAAATTGTGTTGAGAGAATACCTTCCTAGTTAAGAGGGAGTGTTGATGTAATTGTAACTTTGGAATGTATTCACTTGTATTTCTTATGTATTGTAACTCGATGTTTATTTTGGGATGTATTTGTAATGTACTTGAGTCATGTCATGCCCTGAGGTTCCTATCGAGAGTTTCTATAATGTAAACAAGTCATGTCAAGTCAAGATGGGTAACCCTCCTATTGTCTAAGGGTTAAAGTCCCCACAATTCTGGGGCACTAGGGTTATTCGACTCACCTAGTGAAGTCGGTTGTAGTTGGGTTTAGTCAAGTCGGGAATTAGTATAAATAGAGAGCTACCCTCTCTATTTATCACACACTCACTCACACTTAGTTGTAGCACATAGCTGAGGAAGAGAAAGACACTGGGGCAAGGAAGAAAGAGGTTACTACTGTTGAGAGATCATCTTATTGTTTTTGGGTTTCAATTCTGGTGTTGATTCTATCTCTGAGGAAGTTGCGAGGTTTTCTCCATTTATGGTTTCCCTGAGGAAAAACACTATGTTCATTGTCTCTTGTGTTTGATTACTGTGCTTGTTGTTCTTTCATTTAAACATCCTAATGTTATGCTTGCTTAATGGTAAAATATAACAAATACATTCCAAAGTTACAAATACATCAACACTCCCTCTTAACTAGGAAGGTATTCTCTTGACACAATTTTTCAGCACGAGTCTTCTTCTCTGTATCATATGGATCATCATTAAGTCATCTTCATCGGATCTTCATCAAGTTTGGAACATCAATGGATCTTCATCAAGTCTGGATCAACACTAGATCTTCATCAAGTATGGATCATCACTACTATATCATAACTATCAAATGGTGCTATCTCTCAATTCTTCTTGTCATATGAAGTTCTACATAGCCAGCCCTTCTTCATGTTGGTTGTAGGCCTAACATATATGTAGGTATTTATCTTCTTGAGCACTTATATATGACCACATGTCAGAGAGGCCTGCCCATCACTTACATCTGACCATGGGAGGAACACATCCACCACCATGTCAGAAAAGCATGCCCAACACTCACATCTAACCATGAGAGGAACACATCCACCACCATGTCAAAAAGGCACAGCACTTACATCCAACCATGGGAGGAACACATCCAAAAACCATGTTGGAAAGTCCCAGCACTTACATTCACCAACATCATAGGCATGCCTACTATCGTCTATCAAAAGGCCCATCACTTACAACCATCAACATGATAGGACACACATACTATTGTTATCTAGAATATTTCACCTCTTGTGGACAGCAAGGTGTTCCACTGGTCTAAATGGTTCAGATCCAGAACAAATAGAATACAGAGGTTGAAGACTCTCCCTAGACGCCATATATACCTGGAATACAATGCTTTGATAGTCAACCTGTGTACCTGCAATAAGCTCAACACAAAATAGATCAAAGCAACCAGAATATAATCTACTAATCTATGTTAGTGACTAAGGAATCCAACAACATATATATGAAATCAAACAACAACAATATATGTGGGACAGAAATCAACTTGCATTAAAGAACTATGAATAATTTTACAACCAAGCCTTAGTGTTGACATGCATCTCCATGAAACCAAGCATTCTCATCCCCATAAGCTCTGACTCTAGCTCTCTCTATGCTCTCCAATGATATGGACCAAGTGATCAATCCAATAGCATAACAATGCCTTCAGAGTTCTCCCCCTAAACCATGGCCATAAGCTTGTATTTATAAGGCTAGATGGATAGGGTAGGTTGAGAGATTTGTGGGTGAGGTGGCCTCCAAGATCCTATGATAGGGGATCTCGAGCTCAACAGACCTACAATAGTAGGGATAAGGGATATCTTGAGGCTTATCATCTAGAAGCCTCGAGAAGCTTCTCTTTTTACCTTTTTACCTAAGGTACCACATTTCTCCTTCAATGATAGAGTAGTTCTGGTAATAACCACTTATGGACTAAGGACCATAAGTGGTGGCACCGCTTGTGGGCAACAGATTATGGGCAGTGCGAACAAGGGTACCACGTATGGATAAAGTGTCAAGCATGGTGCTGGGAATTTGTATGAAAAGATTGACAAATGATATGGGTTTCCACTCCAGAAGTTGGGATTTAGGGAAAGTAGGTATGTCAAATGTCTTATCACATGCTAGTGATAGGATTTTGGTATAACAGGATGGCCCCCAAAGCATGAGTCTTAGAGGGATATGATAAACGAGAGATTTGAGAGAATAAGTCATTGCCATGAGACAAAAATGCCAGCTCGATCAGAGCAAGTCATCAAGTAGGCATCTGTAGTACATAATTTTGTTGATCATAGACACAAGTAACCAAACTCATGGCTACAGACCAATACAAGGCAGATCCATGAGAGAAATAAACAAGCATGGCTACTAGAATACAGCGTAGATCCATGTGATAGAGGAATCAAACTTGGACATAGCTACCAGACATACAATGTAGATATATGTCATAAAGATGCAAATTTGAGCATAACCATGACCATACAAATGTGGATCCATGCTAGATATACAAAACTCCATCGCAACCTGGGAAAAGCAATGAGCGCTTTAAGCAAATACCTAGGGTCTTCGTCTTGTATTCCACAAAGTATGATTCTATCCATGTGATTACAATGATCTGAATTTGAACATGGTAGAAACCACTTGATTACCGGTGAATGATGTGAACTGTTAACAAGTGTGAGGGAGATTACCATTAATGTCAATGATTCCCAAGGTACTATAGTACAATCTACTAAGTGTGAATAGATGTCTTGATGTCGAGCACTCAGTCGATTCTATCGATCAAAGGTCAATGATGTGAACCTATGTCGAGAGTGAGAGAAACTGTCATTAAGGCATACAAATATCAAGGTACTAATCATGGTTTCTAAGACTATTTCCCAGATGATTAGCTGATGTCGATGGGAAAGGTATCATCGAAGGAGGGCCATGATGAGTCCCACATCGACAACATGAAACTCAGAACATAGTTATGGAATGATGTGAATGTAGTAACCATATGACTAACTCAAAGATACTGACACAAAGGGTGTGTGGACTGCAGAGGTGACACTTCTTCAGATCCCCTTTGAACATCGGGCGGTATGACAAAAGACTTGGCAGCATGACTAGATGGGACAAACACACAATGCGACAGTGGAAAATGCATTCTTTTGAAAGACTCAAAGGAGTGACATGACTTATGAAAGTGAATCATCATGGAGATCAGCTGAACACCTAATTGACTGACATGGTTGTGCAAACAAGTGTCATGTTCAAAGGTAATGACAAACAACTACCATTATTTGCAAAGTGATTCCCTTCCCATTTCCCCCATCATGATCGATGAGTGCCTCTTTTCGGTTTTACGAGTTCAAAGAGGGTAAAAAACACTTGATATAGCTTCTCGAAAGACAAGTATAGAATCATATGTTTTACGAACCTGAGAGAGGAGGGGTTCGATCCCAACATGGGTCTCTCAATGTTTAATTTAATGAGTCCACTGAAAGAAAACTCGGTATCGTTCATGTTTAGAGAGTCTAAACGAATACGGAAGAAGACTCCAAAGGGGTCCTTTTTCATATGATTTAGTCTCTAAGGTCTAAAAAAGTATAAAATCATACCTTAGAGAACTCTTCCAGTCATGATTGGCTGGAGCGTTCCTTTTTCATAAATAGTCCTATCCAGACCGAAAAAGAGATAACCGACCGTCGGAAGGAAGACTCTTCAAATAGTTTTACGAGTATGAAGGAGACAAGTACTCGACAATCTTTTCATATTTAAGGAGCCTAAAAAGAGTTTAAAGAGGACTCCCTGAGGTTTCTTTACACAATGTCACTTTTTATGATCCTGGGAAGATTTGGAAATGGACTCGACTATGTTTTCATGTTTGAGTCTCAAAAGAGATGTGAAAAGAAGACTCCATGATGTTTCTTTGCACAATGTCAAATTCAACGAGCCTAGAAAGATTTAGAAACGGACCCAAACCTTTGATACTAGGTTTAGAGAGTGCGATCAAAGTGTCATAATAAATGCTCATTGACCTTTTCCATTTTATGAAAGTACGAAAAAGCCATAAAAAAACTTTCAAAGCTTTTTCTGCTAGAGTTCTCCTATCTTGCAATATTCTCATAAACAAGTGCTAAATGCATTTACAACTAGCATTAGGGATTACGAAAAATAAATTTTGATCAAAATATGATTTTACATCAAAACTATAGTGATTCAGACCCAAAAATTCCTATATAATCCAAGTAAATAGTAAAAAATCAAACCATTTCACTATTTACCTCTAGTAGAGAGCACTTGGAGCATTTTCTTAGCCAGATCCTCCACAGCTGATACCGGGAGCTTCCATCATCTATTTTCAGCATCATCAGTTGTAGGTAATAGCTAAGACCCTTATCTTTCATTTCATAGCATCTATTTTGAGGTTTGGGGGGGTTTTGGGCCCATATGGAGAGCCCTAAAACTCAAAATGCAGGCATCGTGGCTACCCCTTGCAGGATACGCGGTTCCACCCTAGAACCGTGCCGACAATATAGTGGACAGGTGATGCCACCTCCTGTCTCCAATGGTGCATAGGCGGTTCTTACTGTGGATAAGATAAACAAATAGTATGGGCAAAATAACTTCATTCTTTTGATTATTAATGATTTAAGGATGATTTTAATGCATACCATTGCGGTTTTGGCAGGTCTAGATCACTCAAAACATGGTGATATGGAAGGAAAGAATTAATGACAATGAGGATTCTCCTACTGAGAGAAATGTGGGTTGTATAGCCGTATTACGGGACTGTGGGCTCTTGAAGTTCTTTCGGACCCCAAGCATTGTGTCGCATGAACGACTACTAGAACACATACTGCAAATGTGGAATCTAGAGCAATAGTATTTCGAGGTGGGGGCACACATACTTACAGTGGAGATAGACGATATCTACTTCCTGACTGGTTTATCAAGATGGGGTGCCCCCATCTCACTGACAAGTTCCCATGGCAGGGACATTACTACTAGAGAGATTACAGATCGACACTGTGCACTAGAATAGGTACATCGAGGAAGAAGATACCCATCAAGGTAGTGATGGATAGGGCTCTATGGACTATCCTGTTTACCATGCAGAGGGTGGCCGGGAGTCAGGGTGTGCACCAGGATTCTAGGGAACAGATGGTGTATGCCATAGACACTATGGCACCCATGGTGTTCAACTAAGCAAAAGCAGTGCTTCCAATATTCAAGGATTAGCTAACTAAGTGTCAGCAAGGAGAGCTGAAGCAGTTTGGATTTGGTTCCATTTTAGCCTACTTCTTCTTCGAGCGGGTTCCATAGATGAGGCCACAGGTGACCTTCTGGAGTCTGAGAGCATGGGACCCTCGTATGTTGAGGTGGGTCCAGGTCATGGCTCGCACAGGAGTAGGTAGGGGAAGGGTGAAGTTCGGTGATCCGTTGTTCAGATGGCTATGGGATCCGATCCTCATGGTTGAGGACTATGCTTATGCAGGCATGGACTTCATAGGAGATTCTGACCTACCACTCCCACCTGGCGGATAGTGGGGTGACCTCGGTAAGAAGCAAGAAACCCTAAAATGGATGAAATGTTTTTATGTTTTATATTTTTTATGTTAAGTGATGAGACCTTTATATTCTCATGCAGATGTTGGAGCAGCGTGACTTGGAGGAGCATCTCCATTGGATAGGTGAGCAGGAGCTCGCTTTGTACCATAGGGTGATGATATCACCAGGGAGCTAGAGGAGAACTTGGATAGGTTGAATTTAGACATCCCAAATGCTAACATAGATGACCTCCCACTGAGATATCAAAGATCCACATCGGGAGTACCGGGCCGATTCAGTAGGCTACTGTGTAGGGTGGCTCGAGCAGTGATGTTCTATCACAAGCACCACTAGTGTACAAGATATGTACTGAAAGCTGATAGCTCCAGGATTTTGTATGATGATTTTTCCTAAAATCCTATGTGCTTCAGAGCAGGTCTCGGGACCTATTTTTGGTAAAATTTTCGTATATATATATATATACAAAATTTTACACAGTGTTTATATGTTTCAAATGGAAAATGCATTTTCTATGAATTTTACATGTCTCAAAATGTTTATTTACAATGGAGCATGTTTGATTTACTGTCATGAATGGGAAATATACCAGTCTAGGATGTATTTATCCAATGAGTCAACAACTACATTATGTTCCCTAGGGATATGCCTATAAGTAATAGTTTCAAATGATATTTATAACAAACGCACTCTCCAGAAACAACAGAGGAGTACCGGGTTCCTAATGGTGTAGACATGGTTCAAATGGCGAACCACGAGTTGTGAGTCCATCAAGACTACTAGATTACGAACATCCTGGGAGGTAGCTTCAGCCAGAAGACCGATGACTGCTTCATACTCAGCGATTTCATTAGTAGCGGGACCTATACAAACCGCTCCTGAACTGACCAAATATTTAGCCAGGGAATAGAGAACCCAAGCAACCGAGGCGAGATTCAAGGTGTGGCGGAAAGCACCATCAGCAAAACTGTAGAAATGCATTTGCATGACCAAAACATGGTATAAATAGATGTGGAAACGAAGCTCAAAACCATCTTGAAAATACTAAAAGCACACTGAAAGCCAATCAATATACATATATACAAGATATTATCGAAGAAAACCTAGGCATAGTACCTTTTCAGGTACAACCCATTGTGAGGTTGCTCCAAAGGGATCCCATCATAGTCAATGAGCTTGTAAGCTCCTTTCTCTAACACCTTGGAAATAATGAAAGGTCCGTACCACATGGACTCGAACTTTCCCTTCCCTAGTTTGTCGTATCTCTGTTCATAAGTCAAGACTAGGTCACCCTCGTTAAATACATGAGGCTGGATGGATTTGTCATACTACGCCTTGACGCATTTCTTATGCGCCTCATTAGCCAAGGCATAATCTATGTGAGTCTTGTCAAGGTTATTCAAGTATGAAAATCTTTCTTCCTCTGTGAAAGTGTCTGGGAGAAGTTCGATGACAAGTTGTAAAGATGGAATCTGACACTGGATGGGTAAGACAGCTTCAAGTCCATATATAAGCTAGAATGGTGTGAAACTAGTAGTTGTTTCCACAAAAGTCTGATAAGCCCAAATAGCGGAGAAAATAACATGGTGCCAGTTGGATTTATGATCTCCAACCATCCAATGAAGCATAGTTTTCAAAACTTTGTTAATGGCCTCTACCTGACCATTAGCTTGTGGATAATATGGCGTAGAGTTTTCATGGTGAAACCCTAGCTTGGCACTCGTTTCCTCCATCATCTGATTATGAAAATGGGATCTGCGATCAGTAATGATGGACTACGGAACTCCAAATCTAGCTATGATATGCTTGAACAAGAAGAGGGCGATAGTCTTACCATCTTCTGCATATGTAGGCATGCCTCAACCTATTTAGTGAAATAATCCATGGCCACGATGATGTAACCATGCCCCCCAGCTGAGGTAGGCTTACAATGCATAAAGTCTATCCCCCATTTGGCTAATGGGGCAATGACAATGACGGGGTGTAGTGGAGCAGGATGGGTGTGCTTTTTAGGATGGAAGTGTTGGGAATTTCTTAATAGGCTCATGACAATATTTGAAGATCGAAGGCCAGAAATAGCCAGCGCGAAGGATTTTCTAGGCTTTAGCCATCCCAGATAAATAACCGCCGCATGCTCCAGAATGTCAATCATTCAACACAAGTTCAGCCTCCTCATGAGTGAGGCATCACCAGAGAACAGAGTCAATCCCATGTCTATACAAAGTATCATTCAGGATGAGATAGTATTTTGCATGGTGATGAATACAGCGGCGATCATCACGAGATAAATGCAACTAAAAATGTTGTGTCTGGAGATATATAAGCAAATATCCATACCAAGGATCAGTAGTGGTTATCAGGAACAGAAATTCATTTGGAAATGAATCACTGGGCTCAGATTCTGTCAAAGCACAGGGAAGATCACACATAAGCTCTGCAAAGACCAAGGATTTCTTTGATGTAGCCTTGGAAAACTCTAGATTGAACTCCTGAAGGATAACAATCCAACAAGATTACTTGCCCCTAAGTACCTGACGAGTCAAGATGTAGTACATCGGGTTATGGTCTGCCAATATGGTGGTAGTGCGAAGCAGAATGTAATGACGAAATTTTTGTACAGCAATGACTGTGCCCAAAGTTAACTTTTCCACACGTGAATAATGGGTTTCAAAATCCAGGAGATTCTTGCTGGCATAATAAATCATGTGCTCCTAACCGTGGAGATTGTCCTGTGCTAAAACCATAGCGATGGTAGTAGCAGAGGCAGCAATATACAAGAGAAAGTCCTTTGAATAATTAGGGGGTTGTATCACAGGTGAATGAGTTAGAGCATGCTTAAGATTGTCAAAGGCACATTGGGCCTAGTCATCCCAAAAGAATGGAGTGTTCTTTTTAAGGAGACGCATATAACCATGTGTTTTCTCTGTGAAATTGCACACGAAACGACGGAGAAAGTTTTCCTTCCCCTACAAAATTTGGAGTTCAAAGAGATTAGTTGGGGCTGGTAGATCAAGAATGGCGGCAATTTTTAAAGGATCTATCCAGATGCCATCTTTGGATACCACAAAACCTAGCAGACATCCCATCTTAATGAAAAAAACACATTTATGGGGGTTGAGATGTATATTATAATTACGGCATCTCAGGTATATCTCTCTAAGGTGACTAGGGTGGTCCTCTCGTCATTGTAAATGAGCAGGCAGGTTGTCAAGGTACGGTTCAACAATGTGTTTGACATCGTGAAATGCATAGGACATTGCATGCTGGAACGCAGCTCCAGCATTTTTCAAGCCAAATGGTAACTTATTATATGCAAAGGTTCCCCTTGGGCAAATGAATTCCATCTTATGCTGATTAGAGGGTAATATCTCAATCTAATTATAGCCGGAGAAGCCATCCATGAATGAAAAGATGACACTTCCAGCACAATTGTCAATAATCCAATTGATATGCGAGGTAGGAAATTTGTCCTTGGTACAAGATTTATTTAGATCTTTAAAGTCGATACAGACTCTAATGGTTCCCTACTTTTTATTGACAGGGACAATGTTTGGTACCCATTCCATCAGGGGTATAGGATAAATAAACCCAGCTTTCAGAAGCTTCTCAATTTCAGCTTTTATAGTTGCGGCCTTCCGAGGATGGACTTGCCTAAGTTTTTGCCTGACAGGTTTGGCCGAGTGATAAGTTTTAATCTCATGGACCACAATGGAAGGGTCAATCCTCGGCATCTCTTCATAGGACCAGCAAAAAAATATCACAAAATTTTTTAAAAAGTGCCTTGTAGGCTTCAGATTCATCTGCGGAGCAGTTCTGCCCAACATGAACATGCTCTACAATATCAAGCTTGGCTGATATGTCAATCAGGTTCGTCTGAGTAATGTTGCAAAGGTTTCCTTCAGAATCTATATGTTGCAACAATATAGGACTTTGGGGAACATTGACAATATCAGTAGGAAACAAGGATGCAAAATCATGGTTAACTAAACTGGTGTTGGGGAGGAACATGGATTTGTGATGGTGATCCTCCCAAATGGAGTCATCTGTGCTCATGATCTCAATAATGGACTCATAGAAAGGAAAAGTCTCAGACAGATAATCTAGAGTGGGAAGAGAAGGTTCTAACCAATGTGGTAAATGGTAAGGATCCGAAGCCACTAGATGAATATCATCAGTGTGATCATCGGAATAGGTTTGAATGGCATCCTACATAGCTTTGTGTGGAATTAATGAGGTAGAATTAACAACATAGTGGCCCTTAGGCTCATAATAAAATGAGGCTATCATATTGACTGACCTGAAATCTGTGCTAGGAGGAGTGGATGGAAAAAATCTCATGAGGGATGAATCCTTCAACACGCCTACCCCAATCAACTGGTAAGGAGGAGGGGACTGGAATAACATGGGGATGTTATTAGCCGTAGAGGTAGTAACATCGAGTGTACAAAAATCAAGCTGGTCAATAGTAATGATTCTCCCCAGATGTAGAAATTGGATAGTTCAGAATACTGTTGAAGCAACAGCAGTCATAGCATAGAACCAATTTCGTCCTAGGAGGATATTGTAATCTAAAGGAGCATCTACCACTTCTACTTGAATGGAAACGGTTTTTCCCCCCAGCTCGACCACGAGGGCTGATATGAGACCATGGGGCTGGAAACCCCTTCCATCAAAGGCTTTAAGGGTTGTAGGTGATGTCACAAGCTTTGGAGAGCCAAGTGCTTTCCAACAAGACAAAGACAACACGGAGGTTGAAGCTCCTTCATCTAGGATTGTTCAAAAAACTTTCTTTCCAACTACTTTTGTAATGACTTGAAAATCAAGTTTATGTGGTAACCTAGAATTATAGTTCTCAACATTGAAATGGATCAAGTTGGTGCTATCTGGGTCTAAAGCTACTAATGCATTCAATAGGTTTTTGCATTGTGTAGGGCAACTTTGGAGCACTTCTAGGGTAGACATTGTGCAAGGTGCCTAAGAGAGATATTCAACCACATTATAAAATTGAGAAGCTTGGGAATTGGGATTAAATACTACCTTCCAAAGAATACTCTTTGGTGGGTGCAAAATCATGTTGAGAGTAGGATTTTCGATAGACAAGGGGACATTAGACGAGGACTCAGGAGAACTAGTAGAATGGGATTTCCTTGAAGACGAATGATCTTCATTTTTATCATTAGGTTTATCATAATTCTGACTTCAAGTTTGCATATGGATGGTATCTAAGGACATCATACGAATTTCCTCTAACGAACTAGAATTACCCTGATTAGACATGTGGTCTATCAATTGTTGTTGAGAGGGAAAAGGATCCGTAAGTACCGCAGGTGCAGGATTGTACTTCAAAAATTGGGAGATCTCATCCCGACAAGGACACTCCTTTGAAAAATGGTCACCACCACATAGCAGACAGGGACATTTCGCTTTTCTTTTCCATTTGTCATTATCACCATTGGTTGGTCATGGAGTCTTCGACTGGTTTCCAGGTTTTTTTATTTCGATTTCTACCTTTATTTTTATTACCCGAGGTTTGAGTACTTTGAATGGTATTGAACTTGGTGAAAACATTAGGATTCAAAGGAGTAGATGGGGCAGTTTGGGTTTGCTTGGTAGGTTTCTCCATTGATGGGGACTCGATTAAACCAACAATCCCATCAACAGGTACTTCTGCTGGTGGCTTGGCAGGATCGATACTGGGGTAAGGAGCTTGAGGGATCAGGTCATAAAGAGTATCAGACTGGGAGTAAACCAAGTCTAGGTACTGAGCTCGGCTAATAGCCTGCTCTTCAGTAATGACATCGCCCATAGCCACATCTTGGGAAATAGGATGCAACAAGGATTTGGTGAACCAATCAGCTAGTAACTGATCTAGAATAGGGGCCTTGATAAGCCTTCTCTACCTTCTCCACTCATGGATATGATTGGATATGTAGGTGGAGGTGTTCTATCACAGAGAGGTTAAAAGATTAGTACCCATTTCATAATGAATAGGGAGCTGAAAGTGTGTAAGAAACACAGTTGCCAACGAGCCAAAATCCACAAATGAATGTTGTGGGAGTTTAATGTACCACTTCACAGCCGTACCGGTCAAATTTTGCTGAAATAGTCGTAACAAAACGGAGTCATCCATGAGGGATTTTGAAGAACACCACAAATGGAATGTCATCACATGGTTCTTTGGATCGTCTCCTTGTTTCCCATCGAATTTCAGAATGTTCGATGGCAGCTTTACCGAAATGGGTGGCCACGAGGGATTGTGTCAAATGGGATCATTAATCAACTTGGACAGATCAGATAATTCCAAAGTTGCTAGGAAAGGTAACTGTCAGTTGGGATGAACATACTAGTAATATTGATATGGCATATAATTACCAATAGGACCATAAGTGGATAGATAAACAGGTTTCTATGACAAAGAACTACTAGAAGATCCACCCACAAGGGGTTGATTTCCAGGATCAAGACCACTAGGACCACCAGGGCCTCCAGGAGGAGGACCACCAGGGACACCGGGACCACTAGGCCCACCGGGACCATTAGGAACACCAATACCACTAGGACCACTAGGAGGAGGTAAACCTCCATAGCCACTAGAACCAGTAGAAGGAGGGCCACCATACCCTCTAGGGCTAGAAGGAGGAAAGCCACCAGGTTCCCCAAGACCACTAGGGCCACCAAGAGCATAAGGAGGAAAGTTTCCAAATCCTCTAGGACCATTAGGCCCCCTAGGGGGAGGACCTCCATAAGGGGGTCCTCCAATACCTCCCGTGGTATGTATAAGTACCGCTCCCATGGCTGGCATGTAATACCAGTTGGGTTGCCCCCATGGTGTAAAAGTATTACTAGGGTATGGAATTCCTGTAGAATTGGGTGGATAATTAATGTTACCTACAGGTATTTGATAACCATAACCTCTAGAAGATTGAATGGTTGCAGGTTGGGCCCCAGAGGGTTGACTTGAACTGGATGGGGGATTAACCACATTCGAATGAGTGGGAGGGATATAAACTATAGATGGTTCCATGTTAGAGGTCTTCCCTTGACTAGTAACAATTTTGGTGTCATATAACGTAGGTCATGCCAGGGATTTCCCCCCGACACTAGAAGGTGTAGATGAAATAGGAATTGAAGATTGAATCTCAAGTACAAAAGGCCTAGGAAGATTAGGTATAGACATAACATGAGAGGTGGTAGAGGTGGTATCTTGACCTGGGTTGCGGGGTGTCAATGTATGATCTATAATTGGTTCAATCGGTCTCATAGATTCAACAAGTGAACGATATCCCCTAGGAATAGATGTGGACCTTGGTAGTGTTGGGCCTAGAATGTCATCAATTTACTTATCAATATCCTTTGCATAGAGAATGGAAGAATGGTATTTCCTATGCTCTTCTTGAATTTAAGAAGAGATTCCATGGGTGCCAAATGAAGCAATGGCATGACCTACAAGGGTTTCCCAAAATGAAGCATTGGGAACAAAATACGGGTGAGCAGTATCATCAACATGTCCTTCCACAGGAGAATGGAACGAGGAATCTCCCCAAGAAGGTTGTTGGACCAAGGGAGGCGAGTGTGAATAATATGGTACTCCACTTTCCACAACCACATTATCTCCCACTTGGGAGGTGGTAGCAGCTCCTTGGTCAATAGCTTCCATAGGATTTTCTCCTGAACCAGGAATAAAATCATGTGGCAAGCCCCGTACTCTTCTGGACTGTCTTAATTCAGTCAGTTTGTACAGTTCCTAACTAACCTAGGGTCTGAAAATCTAGAAAACACATCAAAAAGAATTTCTCTACACAAGCTATAGGCCAAAACAAGAACACTTAAAATGATAGGAGTTCAAAAGTCAGGTCTCTCACTAGGATTGTCAAGAAGGCACCAATCGCAATATACCTTGAGGGTATGTGTGTAGTAATCTTCCCGAATGTTTTTTTCAGTGTATGGCTCCAAAAAATACGGCCAAAGGGCTTTTCTCAAATAGATAAGGTACCCTAGTGGGGTCTCTCGATATACTCAAGGTACGTGGGAGCTTGAATCGGTAGTAGTGCTATCTAATGCATAACCGTACACAAGGGGCCTTGCGATATATAACAGAGTACATGAAGTACCTTTCTATATACCTCAAGAGTACATGAAAGGCCATTTGATATACCGATGGTACATGGAAGAACCGCGTGAGTCCCGGAATGTAATTCTAACGAATGACGATAGCTCCGATGCTTAACGACGCCCGAACACATCTCTAACCTATCACTCAAGTTACTATGTAAATTTTAACCTACAACTCCTGTTAATTTTAACTTGTACAGTCAGGTGAATGCATGATGTTTTGACAGAAAAGTAAAACCATGCAGTATGCTAGTGCAAAATGTTCACTTTACCGTTCAGTATGCCTACTTATGGGAGGGAAAGAGAGTGTTTTCCTTTTGTTTCAAAAACCAAAAATACTTCCACACAACAGTCATGAACATCAAATCAAATACAAGAAATCACTTTTGCAGATTGATTTCTTCTTTCCGAAAGAAAATGAGAAAGGCAAGAATCTATTTTCCTAAAAGAAAGAACAAGAAGCACACCTATATGCAAATGCACTCTATTTTTTCAAATTTCTCAAACATAAGCAAATCTAACTTAAAAATACCATTTTATTATATTTTGATCGAGATAGATTTAAATGCATGAGAGACGAAGGATCATAAAGGTCCTGAAAGCGTGTAAATCCAATCAGGAAACCAATGTCCAATGCTCAATGATGTTGTCCTAGTCTCAATCAAAAAAAAAATTGAAGGAAGGAAAAAGAAGTTTACTATGCAAATAAGAAATGAAACCTAGAAGCTAATCTAGCGTTCTTCTTTAAGTATATGTAGTAGAAATGAAAAGAGATTTTAACTAACACCCTAAGCTTTTCATAAAACAAGAAATCTTTTCATAAACACAACCAACAAGCATAGAAGCAGATGAACAATAAAAAAACTTAATCAATGTTTTGAAATTCCACTCAATTCAATCTTAAACCATAAAAACTCAAACCACAAGCATCAGATTCAGTAACATAAGTCTGACAAGCATAACTTAAAGCAATAAAATCCAAATTTTTGAAAAGGAAAATAAGGAAAAAGGGCTTTGGAATGATGCCTACCTAGCACCACACTTCTCAAGTGTTGACAGAGCGTTTCCCAGATAGCACCGCTTCTTGTCAACGGGTTATAGGCGGTGGCACCATGTACTGTCCACTTTGTTTAGGTGGTGGCACCGCTTCTCGTACACAACATAGGCACGGTTCCCTATAGATGACCAAAACACAAGAAGAATGATGGATCAATTCAAAAACAGACTAGATCAAGGAAAATACTATTGAATTGAGTATGGAAATAGAGCATAAAAAACCGAAATGACTCAGATCTAAGTGGATCTAGAGGTTTCAAACCCAAACAGAGTCATTTAGGGAGTAGATCTAACTGAAGAGAGTTGAAGAAGGAGCCTGCATTTAGACAAGAGTTGCAGGCTAAGGAAGATCAAAATGACTGATATACAACTTCACTCCCCAGCAGAGCCGCTGGATTTGTTAGCTGGAATATTTGACCTCTTGCAGACAGCAAGGTGTTCCGGTGGTCTGAATGGTTCAGATCCAGAACAAATAGAAGACAAAGGTTTAAGACTCTCCCTAGATGCCGTAGATACCTGGAATACAATTCTTTGATAGTAACCCTTTGTACCTGCAATAATATCAACACGAAATAGATCAAAGCAACCAGAATATAATCTACTAATATATCTTAGTGACTAAGGAATCCAACAACATATATATGAAATCAAATATCAACAATATATGTGGGACAGAAATCAACTTGCATTAAATAAATATGAAGAAGTTTACAACCAAGCCTTAGTGTTGACATGCATCTCCATGAAACGAAGCATTCTCATCCCCATAAGCTCTGAATGTAGCTCTCTTTATGCTCTCCAATGATATGGACCAAGTGATCAATCCAATAGCATAACAATGCTTTCAGAGTTCTCACCCTCAACCATGGCCATAAGCTTGTATTTATAAGGCTACATGGATAGGGTAGGTTGAGAGATTTGTGGGTGAGGTAGCCTCCAAGATCCTAGGATGGGTGATCTCAAGCTCAACATACCCACAATAGTAGAAATAAGGGACATCTCAAGGCTTATCATCTAGAAGCCTCGAGAAGCTTCTCTTTTCCCTTTTTACCCAGGGTACCATGTTTCTCCTTCAATGACAGAGTGGTTATGGTAATAACCGCTTATGGAATAAGGGCCATAAGCGATGGCACCACTTGTGGGCAATAGAGTATGGGTGGTGTGAACAAGGGTACCATGTATGGATAAAGCATCAAGTACGGTGCTAGGAATTTGTATGAAAAGATTGACAAATGATATGAGTTTCCACTCCAGAAATTGGGATTTAGGGCAAGTAGGTATGTCAAATGTCTTATCACATGACGGTGATAAGATTTTGGTATAAAAACTATCATCTATGGAAGGGCCCAACACTTATAACCACCAGCATGATAGGACATGTTAGAACTCGGATTTGAGCCCCAAGTTTGAGGGAAGGCCCACTCCTGGGATCTCTCGCTTGTCTTTCAAATTTTACTTCGCATAAGATATTCACTCAAGGATAGTTAGGAGACCGGACTCCTGGAATGGGACAAAGTAGAGTGATGTGAGATGCAGGTGGGATTATCAGGGCAAGGGACCATTGGCAATGGAGTCAAAAACCTAAGTAGGGAACATTTGTATGAGGAAAAGAATGGTGTGGGGTTGTAGATGGAGGAAAGATAGTCGTCGATCTCACAATTAGGAGATATTTAGGGGGTATTTAGGGGACAAGAGAGAACATCCCATCGTACGAAGCACCAGCGAGATGAATTCCGTGCAACTTTAGAAGAAAACTTGATAAATGTCTAAAACAACAGGCGAAGCATAGCATGTATGAATTCCAAACTGTTATACACTAAGTTACATACATGAAAGCAATCAACAAACTGGAATGGAAATAGGATATACATTTCATGTAAAGAAAATACATATTGAAAGAAGAAATGACACATGAATCTCCATCTTAAGAAACAGCTCTTCCTGTGCAATTTTATTCATAACACATGTATCAGATCTTATTTACAACATAGAGCTTCAACCCTTGAAGGTTTCCCAATCCTCTAGCTAACTCTTATCCCCCTATCAGGAGTGCATTTATAATACTTTAGTGTTGAGATTATTCTCTGAAACAAACCTAAAAACTGTTTGCAGTCACAATCATGCATTAATAGTATAGAGAGTGAAACTATTGCCACGTTTTACAAATATAAACAAACATTATGGAGCTAGTGGGTGCATTCGGCACAAGTGACAGCTTGATGTGCCTGGCCATTGTTATGGATTATGAGTATGACACCTCCTTCTCTGTTCGAAGCATGTGTTTCCATCGTGTTCAAATGCAACTTTCTGCGTTGGTGCACACTGGAAAGGAAGTTTGTAAATTTCCCCTACTCAACATCATCCACCACCTCTTTCTTTTCCGGGTAACACTGTTGGACATGGGGTTCGAAAGAAGGGCAGCGTTTCTTCTTCTCGAGGAAATCCTTTTTGGTGGCTTGTCATTCTTGTACTCTTCACCCTGAGCAAGGTGGGATCTCCCACAGACAATAAGGTGTATCATATCTACACCAGCCCCATCACCCTTGGTGAGTGGACTTCACAAACATGGTTGTGCTAGCTCTAGATCCCTGATACTCCCATCCAAACAAACACCTATACAGGGAGAAATCTAAGTCTGTGTCCTTCTGTAGAGGCTTTGGGGGCAACGATGGTATCAAAGGTTCCTGAAAAAATTCTTATGGGGAGTAAGTGTCCCAACACTGTGTCGTCGGGGGTGAAGGTGTTTGAAGGAAAGTGTATCTCTCAAAATTATTCATGTCTGGGACCTCGATGGATGGTTTCATCCTTAACATGCAATACCAAGATGGGAGGTGAGTGTGGAAACTTTCTCACCAGCCATCAGCACCTCCAAACGAACAAGCTTCTCAAACCAAATCTTCATCGCCAAACTCCTCGGGCCTTTGCATATTCACGAAGAGGCAGAAACTCATGTTTTGGAGATATGATAGTTCACTCCCATTGCTCTGAAAGTAGTATATATAAGGCTTTGATACTGACCCTCGCAATGATTGGTCAACATTCTTTCACACTATGTAATTGAGTGTTTTCTTTCAGTATCAGTATCTGTGAGGGCATAAGTAGAGTGATTCTTTACTTGCTGGGAATCTAGTCCCATCGTTTCATCGGCCATGGCACCTTACCATCTGCTATGGGAAGTATTTTTTTGGATGCCACTTTGTACAATTGATCCATGCTGCAAGGCTCATGAAGTGGACGCTCTCGTGCTTTCTTTTCCTGTGATGTAGAAAACGAAACGACTTTCTCCTTTGTGCTAGCCTCGCCCCATGTGAGTGGCGTATTTGCTGGATACCTTCCTTACTTACGCAAGTCAACTAACACAAAATTCGCTTGTCTTTATGCAATGTAACTCTTCCAGAGGGACGATTTCATCTGTATGCACGCTAAAAATGGCGTCTGAGAATTGACAATCTATTGGGAAGCAAATTACACGTATGAATGTCTGTTCCCCTGTCGTCTTCACATTGGATGTGACACTTGTAGCCTGGAGGCCTCCTCGGCCATCCGATTTGGGGCTAAATTTTGACATCCATCCAATTTGGGGGGAACATTTCACATCCACTGTCTCTTTTCTAGATAGAATGGGTAGCTTTGGATCGTAAAGCATTCTTATCCGTCGATTGGTGTCGACCCCTTCATGCAACCGTCGATCCGAGTAGGTCCTACTATTTTTGCAACACGAAATCCTGGTCTTCAACCGTGTTAGCTTGTATTGCGAAATAGACCACAACCATATATGTCTTCCCATATTTGTCATGACTGTTGATATTCAGGGCTGGAACCACTTTTCGTGATTTGGAATCGCCAATTTATCTGCATAAGTTTGGTTTCTAAAATCGGTTGGGACAGTGGATCTGCTCTTGATCTCATCTCCACTGTCAAATGCTTTTGACCTTTAACTATTTCATAATATGGAAAAGTGGATTTGGTTGAGAAATTTCACTGTGTGAAATGTTTTGACGCCATTGATCTGCCATCCGCTGAATCTTAGCCTTCTATCATGAGTCCCGCTTAATTCCTCTATTGCGTCCAACGTCCTCCTTGAACTTCTGTCAGGCCCATAAATAGACAGTTGAAAATGGAGTGTTAACAACTAGCTCCATAAGGGATTCTATCCTCCCAATGAGGTAAAAAATAACTCCCATAGACCAAGTGCCAAAACCATTGGGCTGTCTTCAATCTTTCTTTGAAATCTCCATTCTTCTTTGAGCTACCGCTTTAGCAACTTCATGCCACTCCTGTAAACAAAGTTCATGACTTCAAAAACCGTGCTTGTAATTGAAAATGAAAACAAACTAAAATATCAAATGAAGGAAATGCTTGATAATTGTCGAGTTTATTTGTTCCTACCTACTCTACTTAATTTTGTGCACAAGTTCAATGAAGGTAAATCAGACTTCCAATGAAGCCAATCAAGCAACTTGCCCAATAGTTTTCTTCTTTTTTCGTTCTTGATGGACATAAATGAAACAACTAATGGGAGAGGGTAATGACAAATAGACTACTCTTTAAAGCATAAATGTGACCAATCATCATCCTTACCCAGCCCTTCCATGTACCCTGCTATGGGGTCATAGAAAACACGGCAACCTCCAATGTACTCTGTCTTCTGCTCGTGGGAAAGCCGTCCAAAACTTCCTTCTTCTAGTGATTTGTTTGACTGATACCCAGAAGATTGTGTAAGAGGGCCCACAAAATATTTCTTCAATGAAACATCCCCTTTTTCTCCCAAAATTTTTGCAATGAGAGCTTGATGAGCCTCAAGAGGGAGGTCCTCCACTTCTCCAGCGGAACCGAGTAGGCATATCCCTCCTGTGTGAGGTGGTACTCTTGAAGGTAGAACATTGGAAAATGTATCTATTTGAGGGTTGTTGAATCCTTCTTCGTGGCTCGACACCTCATCAAAAACCCTCGACATATCGGTAGCTGGAGAGGGATTACATGATAGTTTCTTTTTATCGTCTCCTCTTACATACAGGTTTTTGGACTGCACCATATTCCCTTCTTTCTATTTTTTCTTAGAGGCTCTAATCATGTGTCATATTAATTAAAAAGAGGCATAACAAAAGGGTAGTTTATAACCTTCAGTGCCCTTATCATGCTTTTCTTCTTTAACCTCTTGACTTCGCATAGCATCTTGGTCCTCTCCATTAGCAGGTCCTGGTTCAATGGTCAGCTTCTCAGGTACAGCCTGTAGGTATTCTTCCTCATATTCATCGTACATAGGTGCACTGAATTCCTTCTTAAAATTATCTTGTACTGACCCAGGGCGACATAGGTCACAATCTTCAGAGAACGGGTCTGCAGGATCACATGTTTCTATATTGGTCCATTCATCTTTCTATATACCAGGAGAGGGATTTAGTGGGACCGAGACTCTCCCATTCTGGTTGTAGGGCCCAACCAATTTTAATGTATCTTTTACTTCACCAACGCTGCCCTGGCTTGATAATATTTTTGACCTCTCAAGGTTTTCCTCAACCTCCAGAAAATCAGTAAACATATGTTGCAGAGTGGTTGATTTTCTTTCCAAAAGAAATAGGGACAGCTCAGAAGGAAAGGTGGTTGCATAATAGATTTTAGCGGTTTTCTCAAGAGGTTGGACCTCCTTGGGCATATTGTAATAAAATCTTGCGAATATTCTGTTAAAAATAAATAAGGCCTCACCCTCATGTCTCTCCAAGGAATAAAATTTTGAAAGTATTTGATCCAGTGGCCTTCTCCTACCCCAAAAATTTAAGAAGGTGCAAGAAAAATATTCCCAAGTGTTGATGGACTTAGGCTGCAAGTGCTTGAACCATTCTTTAGCATCTCCTTGCAAGGACTGGGAGAAATCACTCATGTAGACATCATCATGTTGTATCTCAAAAAGGTCAGGGAAATGCTTAAAGGCTTGTAAATTTTTCTTAGCAGTGAAGTCCTTGGATTCTCCATCAAATTTTGGGAGGTACTTGTGATGTTTTACGGGAAAATCATGGAGGATGGGAGGAAATTGTAATGGTGTGTACCATCTTGGAGAAATGGGAGAGACCAGGTTAGGTGCAATAGCTACGCTATCAACCGAGGTTTCATGAATTTCATAGGGGTGACCTTTGTCGTCGTGGGCCTCTAGAGAAAAATCTAGGTCAAAACCAGATGTACAAGACAACGCAATGCTTTTGGTTTGTAGAGAAGGATAAACAAGAATATATTCATAGCTCTGCTCATAATGAGTTGAACCATAGAAGGTTGTTCTGATAAATTTAGGGAAGGATAAGAAAAAAATTACAAGATAGAGCAAATCTTCTTGGAAGAAATGTAGACTCGAGCATATTAACCTTCCACCATGCATTCTTCAATATTTACAAGGGGTTCACTTTCCCGGAAGGAGCCTGCCCGTCTTTTTTTTTATCATTTGATTTCTGGGTCATACCACAGGTGGAGTCGCTGAAATCTGAACCCTTCCAGAGTGGATTCGCCAGGTGAAAAGTGCTCAACCTTCTTGATATCTGATCATTTTTCACCATCAACAACTAGATCTAAAACCATGTCATTTTTCCCAGGGAGGATCTTCAATTTCATCCCCGACAACATCGCTAGTTTGTTAGCACTGGGATTTGAGCCCTAAGGTTGAGGGAAGGCCCGCTCCTGGGTAACAGCAGAACCACTTTAGACTGTGCCTCCAGCCTTGCACTGTCAGAGAGGGATCTCTCACTTGTCTTTCATATTTTACTTCGCATAAGATATTCACTCAAGGATAGTAAGGAGATCGGACTCCTAGAATGGGACAAAGTAGAGTGACGTGAGATGCAGGTGGGATTATCAGGGCAAGGGACAATTGGCAATGGAGTCGAAAACTTGAGTAGGGAACATTTGTATGAGGAAAAGAATGGCATGGGGTTGCACATGAAGGAAATATAGCCATCGATCTTGCAATCAGGAGATATTTAGCAGGTGGTTAGGGGACAAGAGACAACATCCCATCGTGTGGAACACCAGCGAGATGAATTCCATGCAACTTTAGAAGAAAACTTGATAAATGTCTGGAACAATAGGCAGAGCATAGCATGTATGAATTCCAAACTGTTATACACTAAGTTACAGACGTGAAAACAATCAACAAACTGGAATTGAAACAGGATATACTTTTCACATAAAGAAAATACATATTTAAAGAAGCAATGCCACATGAATCTTTGTCTTAAGAAACAACTCTTCCTATGCAATTTTATTCATAACACAGGAACCAGATCTTATTTACAACAAAGAGCCTCAGCCCTTGAAGGTTTCCCAATCCTCTAGCTAACTCTTTTCCCCCTATCGGGAGTGCATTTATAATACTTCAGTGCTGAGATTATTCTCCAAAACAAACCTAAAAATTGTTTGCAGTCACAATCATGCATTAACAGTATAAAGAGTGGAACTATTGCCACGTTTTACAAATATAAACAAACATTATGGAGCTAGTGGGCGCATTCGTCCCGAGTGACAGCTTGATGTGCTTGGCCGTTGTTATGGATTATGATTATGACACCTCCTTCTCTATCCAAAGCGTGTGTTTCAGCTGTGTTCAAATGCGACTTTCTGCATGGGCACACATTGGCAAGGTAGTTTGTAACTTTCCCCTACTCAACATCATCTACCACCTCTTTCTTCTCTAGGTAACACTGTTGGACATGGGGTTCGAAAGAACGGAAGTGTTTCTTCTAGACGAGGAAATCCTTTTTGGTGGATTTTCATTCTTATACTCTTCACCCCCAGCGAGGTTAGCTCTCCCACAGGAAATAAGGTGTATCATATCTACACCAGCCCCATCACCCTCGGTGAGTGGACTTCACAAACAAGGTTGTGTGGGCTCCAAACCCCTGATACTCCCATCCAAACAGATGCCTATATAGGGAGCAATATAAGACTATATACTTCTATAGAGACTTTGGGGGTAGCAATGGTATCAAGGGTTCCTAAAAAAGTGCTTACAGGGAGTAAGTGTCCCATCACTGCGTCGTTGAGGGTGAAGGTGTCTGAAGGCGGGTTTATCTCTCAAAATTATTCATGTCTGGGCCCCGATGGCTGGTGTCATCCTTAGAATGCAATACCAAGGTGGCAGGTGAGTGTGGAAAATTTCTCACCAACCATCAGCACCCCTAGATGGACAATCTTCTCAAACCAGATCTTCATTGCCAAACTCCTCGAGCCTTTGTAGATTCGTGAAGAGGTAGAAACTCGGGTTCTGGAGATATGATAGTTCACTCCCATTGCTCTAAAATAACTATATATAAGGCTTCAATATTGACCCTTACAATGACTATTCAACATTCTTGCACACTCTATCATCAAGTGCTCTCTTTTGGTATCAACATGTGTGAGGGCATGAGAAGAGTGATCCTTTACTTGCTGGGAATCTAGTCCCATCGTTTCATCAGCCGCGAAACCTTACCATCTTCTATGGGAAGTATTTTTTTGGATGCCACTTCATATAGCTGATCCATGCCGCAAGGATCATGAAGTGAACACTCCCGTGCTTTCTTGTCCTGTGATGTAGGAAATGGAACAACTTTCTCCTTTGTCCTGGCCTCGCCCCATGTGAGTGGCGGATTTTCCAGCTACCTTCCTTACTTACACAAGTCAACTCATGCAAAAGATTCCTGTCTTTGTGCAATGCAACTCTACCACAGGGATGATTTCACTTGTATGCATGCTACAAATGGCATCCGGGAATCGACCAATCTACCAGGAAGCAAATTACACGTATGAATGTCCCTTCCCCTATCATCTTCGCTTTGGATGCGACACTTACAGCCTGGAGGCCTCCTCGACCATCTGATTTGGGGGGAACTTTTCACATCCACCGTCTATGTCTCTTTACTTCTATCACCAATTTCTCTTTTCTAGATACAGCGGGCATCTTTGGATTGTGAAGCATTCTTATCCATCGATCGAGATCGACCCCTTCATGCAACCGTCGATCTGAGTGGTTCCTACTATTTTTGCAACGAGAAATCCTGGTCTTCAACCATGTTAGTTTTCATTGTGAAATAGACCACAACTGTGGATCTCTTCCCTTCTCTATCATGACCATTGATATTCGAGGATAGTACCACTTTTCATGATTTGGAATCGTGACTTTATCTGCACAACTTTGGTTTGTGAAATCGGCTGGGACTATGAATCTGCTCCTGATCTCATCTCCATTGTTTAATGCTTCCAACCTTTAACTATTTCACAATCTAGAAAAGTGGCTTTGGTTAGTCATGTTCGCCATTTGAAATGTTTTGACGCCGTTTATATGCCATCCACTTAATCTCAGCCTTCAATCATGAGTCCCGCTTAATGCCTTTGGCACACCCAACTTCCTCCTCGAACTTTTTTCAAGCCCATAAATAGACTGTTGAAAATAGAGTGTTAACATGACACATCTAATATTATTTATGGAAGGGCCATCACTTAAAACAAGTGGCATGGTAGAACACAACTACTACCATCCATGGAAGGGCCCTGCACTTACAACCAGTGGCATGGTAGGAAAAAATTACTACCATCCATGGAAGGGATATGCACTTACAACTAATCATGTGGGATCCAATACCACAATCATATCAGAATGGCTCTACACATATATCTGATAATGTGGGACCCAATCCCATAGTCATATCAGAATGGCTCCGCACTTACAACTGACCATTGAAGAAACCAATCCTATCACTATGTCAGAAAGCCTTTGCACTTACATTTGACCATGGAAGGAACTAATTGTCACATCCCCGTCCCCCAACCGACGAAGAGGACGCGACCAACACATCAAATACAACTGGGCAACAGCCCCATGAACATAAACAGAAAATCAAATGCTGGAATTAAACCTTACAAGCATACACAAATGCATTTATCTTTAATCATACAGCGGAAGCACACACACTCAGTCCATCACCCAGCATTGATCAAGTTCATTATAGTTCATTTAACATCAATATAAAAATTGCAGAGATGGAATATCCAGTAGCACTTATCTTTTGATGAAGACTTCACCCGCAACCAGCTACGTCGCTGCAATGTTCCACCCAACCATAGGCCAGCCTGCTCATCAATCTCTCCGCAACGCTGCCACCCCCGAGCTGGGCATGATTCCTCCGGAATAAGGGTCAATTGCAGGCTTATACATAGCCACGGGGACATAAACGACAAACCAATCACAGCTGGGTTTCACAGGCTGTCAACAAACAAGCCAAGCCAGCACAGTCCAATGGACAACCGTTGCATACCAGCAGCCATATCAACCCCTCACAGCTCTGTGAAGAAGGAAAAACAACCCGGGACAGCCCCAAACAATGGATGACCACAGCTTAAACAGGGAAAATGAATTCCTGAGTCATTCTTGGCCCTATCGTGGCCAAAATGACTCTCACTCGAATTTACAATGGCCCCCAAACGTAACAGCAAATACATTCACAACATGGGGAAGACTACAGACCCGAAATCTACCAGTGAGCATAGCTTACAGCAGGGAAAATGACCCAATTGATCTGTGAGACAGCCAAAAACATGAATGGCCCTTCACAGTCAGTCATGGATGCAAGAGCACGGCTCTCAGCTCACTATGCACGCCCCCAAACAGAACAATTCCTGTTCGTGGGTAAACAATCCGACCCAGCAAGGAAAAGAATAGACAACGGAGGCCCTACGTGAGGAAAAACGGATCCATTTTTGCCTGCGAATGCACCACTAACAGGAAGGACGCGAATTTGCAATTCGTGGGTGCTCAGCAACTCATGGGGGAGAGGAAGAAAACCTGTGTGAGACCCAAAAACGCCCAGAGCTTGTGCGTGAAGAGCCACAGACAATTCGTGGGTAGAGGTGAACAGACCGTGGAGAGAATGCACGATGGGCACAATGAACAGGCGCGTGAGGAGAACAGAACAGGCAGGGCAAGCATGGAGTCATGGGTGGAGTGTGGATGTGGGCAAAGGACTGACAGTCCTGCCACCCCACTCCCAAAGGCAATAACTGCCCATCCACCAACAGCCATAGCTGCCAACTACCCAACAGAACATTAAAGAGGTTGAAAGAGGTTGGGTAAGACAAGAAAGGTGACAAATAACAAAGGTAGAAAACCACAAGGTAATAAAACATGGGTTTTTCCCCATAAACCAAGGTTTGACATCCCCACCCCTTATCCTTTGGAATCCATGCCCTTTTCATTCAATCGTTGCACTGCCGTAGCTGGTTGTGGTTTTAGTTTTATTTGATGTGCGGTTTTTACATGATGCCACATTAAAATGTGCCGGATAGCACTACATTCCATCGACAATTATCCTCATTGCCGAAACATACACAACCAAATCGATGGTGGGGCTTTTGCCTTGAGCTCCTCACCACGATTAATTACAATATATACATCATGCAAACGGGGTCGAAACCAGGGACATGACACTAATCCTACCATGTCAGAAAGGATCTCAGACTCATGACTTCCCCTTGGAAGGAACCTTGATCTAGATAACACCAAGCTTATCCCTGAGGTACTCAAACTTCACTCTAGCTAATGGTTTGGTCAACACATTAGCTATCTGATCATCCATCACAACATACAGGAGCTTCACTACTCCTCTCTACACCATATCCCTGATATAGTGATATTTCATCTCAATATGCTTCAACTTGTCATGGAACAATGGGTTCTCTAATAACTTCACACAACTCTGGTTGTCGCAATATATACAAGTAGCACCCAATTGGAGATCAAACAAATCATATAGTAGCTTCCTTAGACACACTACCTCACAACTAGCTGAACAAGCTGCAACATACTCTGCTTCAGTTGTACTTAGTGTCACACAAGACTGCTTTTTGCTAAACCAAGAGATCACAGGTGATCCCATACTGAAGAAAAATCCCGAATTTCTCTTCCTATCAATGGCACTGCTTGCCCAATATGAATCAACATAACCTTCCAAGTTAATATTTTGATTCACCTCATACTGGAGCCCATAATCAATTGTACCCTTTAGGTACCTCAAAATATGCTTTGCAGCAATCAAGTGAACATGTCTAGGATATGTCAGGAACTGGATCGATATGTTCACAAAAAAGCAAATATATGGTATTTTATGCTTCAGGTACATCAAGGACCCAATCATTTGATGATACATAGTAGCATCAACTGTCTCTGATGAAGCATCAATCAATAGCTTCAGGTTCGATGCCATAGGTGTGGTCATGGCCTTGCAGTCCATCATCTCGAACCTCTTCAGGATCTCTACTGCATACTTCCCGTGTCCTATGGAGATTCCATCCGCATTCTGCCACACCTCCATACCTAGGAATTAGTGCATCATACCCAAGTCCTTAATCTTGAACTCGAAAGCTAGATTCCTCTTTGTGTCATCAATCAACCCATCCATACCTGTTAAAAATAGGTCATCTACATACAGTAGCAGTATCACTGGGTTTCCTTCTTCAACCTTGTAGTAAAGGTTGGAATCTACTTTACTCTTAGTAAAGCCCAAAATGGATAGGAAGCTATCAATTCTATTATACCATCTCCTGGGTGCCTATTTCAAACGGGGATTTCTTTAATTTACACACATGAGTCTCCTTGTCATGTGTCTCAAAACCGAGTGGCTTCTCCACATACACTTCCTCTTCCACTACACCATTCAAGAAAGTAGTATTGACATCCATTTGGTTTATCTTCCATTTCATTACTGTAGCCAAAGCAAGTACTGATATGTTGGAAGTGTATGTAGCTACAAGTCCAAACGTTTCTTCATAATCTATTTCTTTTTTCTGGGAGAAGCCACAAGCCACAAATATTTCTTTATCTTTCTCTATGCTACCACCTGCATAATTATTGATCTTGTAGATCCATTTGGAAGTCACAATAGACTTCCCCTTTAGTCTAGGGACAACATCCTAGACATCATTCTTCATGATTGAGTGGTACTCCTTGATCATAGAATCCTTCTTTTCTTTCTTCTCTAGTGCTTCTTCATAGTTGGAAGGTTCTTTATCAATGATGTCACATAATAAGGCTACATATCTGAAGCAGGACGTAGTTCTCTTCCTTTATTCGTGTATTTCTTCTGGAGCCCCATATCTTTCTACACCTTGGATAGTCTCTCATACCCATGCAGGTTTCCTCTTATGAGGATTCTTTTCTTGAGGTGGATCTACAGGTTCCTGAGGTTCTTCCATTTCTTGATCCTCTTCTGGATTTACTTCGTTTATTGTTGTATTAGGGATTTTGGGTACGTCTGTTTCTTCAGAGTCTTCAATTATTCTCTTTCTAGATTTTTTGTAGGCTGAATCTTCGTCGAATGTTACATCTTTGCTAATGTCGATCTCCTTGAATCCTAGGAAGTATATTCTGTAAGCTTTCAAGCTTTCACTATATCCCACAAATATACCCTTCTTTTCAGAAGTATCTAACTTTGTCCTCTTTTCTCTTGGAATGTGAATGTATACTGGACAACCGAATATTATGGGATGGCTGACCTCTAGTTTCTTTCCGGAGAAGACTTCTTCAGGTGTATTATTCTCGAGTACTCTGTGTGGAGTATGGTTCTGTACATACATAGCTGTTATGGCAGATTCTTCTCATAGATACATGGGAAGATCTTGATCATGAAGCATTGTCCTTTTGGCTTCCATGATTGTTCTATTCTTCCTTTCTACAACCCCATTCTAATGTGGGTTATATGGAATGGTCAACTCCCTCTTAATCCCGGAATCTATGCATAATTATTTGAATTCATTTGATGTGAATTCTCCATCATTATATGATCAAAAGATATGGATATTCTTTTCTGTGTGATTCTCGATCAAGGCTTTGAATTCTTTGAAATTTCTGAATACTTCATATTTGTTCTTCAAGAAGTGTATCCATGTTGTTAACCCAAAAAATCCCTCACTTAGCTCTACATGGCCTACACCACCCAAGGACACCCATGCACAACCCTCATTTCACCCCATTGGACCCCCACACCCTCAAAAAGGCTTAAGAATGAGCAAAAGGGCTTAAAAACCCCTAAAAAGAGCCTAAGTATCTCTCCTAGGGGATAAAGCCTCCAAAAAGGGGATAAAAACCCCAAAAGGAGCTAAAGATAGGGCGGAAGAGGCTAAAAGCCCCCAAAAAGCTATAAATAGAGGGGTGGGGGTCCCTCTCAAAAGACTTCTCCCTTGCATACTATTATGCTACCCGAGTGGATGCCTTGAGACCCTTTGTCTCTCAAGCCACCCACACTACCTCTCCTCCATCCTTCCATTGAGCCATTGCTCCCCCATCCAAGAGAGGTGCTTCTCCAAGCTAGGGCATGGTGGCCCATTCCATCAAGAGAAGGTATACCAATGTTATTTTTCGTATTTGCTTTAGTATTTTTTAGTTTCTCTAACCATATTTATTTGTAGGTTTATTGTATAACATGTTTTTGCAGGTATTTTTGTTATAACATTTGTTTGCAGGTAGCTGGAGCTAAACCCTAACAGTGTTTGTAGAGGGGTTTCCAGCCATTTCTCTTATTTCCCATTCTGTCCCATTTTCTGTCTGTTTTTCCTGCATTTCACCATTAGGAACCTATCCTTCTATCCTATAGATGGAAGGTAGCCATTCCTTCCCTGTAGCAAGGGAGAAATCCCTGCTACATAACTGGAGACCATAACAGGTCAATCCAACAGGACCCCTGGGTCTTTTTTTCAAAAATTTCAAATTTTAGTTTAGCTTTTTGTCCTAGTTTAAATTTCTGTTAAATCTAGTTTAGATCTTTGTTTTTCTACATTTTAGTTCACATATAAGCCTCCTCAAGGCCAAACCGATCCCGTTGGGCCATATTACAAGTTACTGTCGGCCGTTCCCAGCTCAGGTTTTCATTTTTTTCAGTTTTTGGGCCAAGTTGCTCATATCAGGCCAAAAACAGTGACCCAGTCGCCTATTTAAGCCCAAATAGCGTGACCTACAAAAAAAAAATAATAAATAAATAATTTTTTGTTTTTTCGGCAAGTCACATGTATCAGGCCGAAAGGTTCAACCATGTCGCTCATTTAGGCCCGAAAGGTGCGACTTCAACCCAAAAGCCAGATTGCTTCTGTCTACAGATTATGAGTGACCCCTTTCTTGTTTCTGGAAAAATTTAGCGATCCCGTCACCACATTTGAACCAAAAACTGCGATATGTCACTCAGAATTTGATTTTTTAATAGTTAAGGGCTATCAGTGCGGCTCAACCACCTCTATCCATCTGAATTGCTTTTATTTCTGTTTATGTCCATTTCATTTATAGAACAAAGTGTAAATCAAAGTGTAAATTAATGCTGAAGGGGTTAATGAACATAGTTTGACTAAAAATCCACTTAAAATCAACATCTTGCCTAACCCTTCCTCCTCTACCCAGTCATTACCCTTCGGGGTATTCTGGGATAGGATGAAGGGAAAAGCTTGTATAGTAATAGGCACTTCACCTAATATTGTTTGAAGCCACTAAAAATGGGTGACTTGGAAGGTAGAGGGGGTAGAGAAGGAGGGCTTCTCACAATGCTCAACGTCCTCCATGTTGACCAACATTGCATCCAGAGGGTGATCTGTGGATCTACGGATAGGCTTAGTCCCATTGTGCTAAGATCCCAACACCTTCTCCTGGTTGAAGAAGAATATAGGTGTAAGGTAGTCACCTAGTTAGGCTGTCACGATTCATCATTACAAATGGTACATGTCTAAAAAAAAATTATGATTACTATTTACTACTTTCACCCACAATGATATGAACTCTGTGGAATATTCATAAACCATTTGCAGCCACTAGATATAATAGAAAAACAAAAATACATACACACCATACCATATAAATCAACCCAATTCAGTTCATGAGTAGCACACCCATGAGGAAAAAGCCAAGCGTTGTCTTCTGGCAGTCTTAATGGCCGAGTGACCACCTGTAGCCAATAGGAAGCCATTGAAACCAGGTTCCAATAATCATTTCCACCAGTTTGACATTCAAAATTAACACAATTGATCCCTCACACTCTTCCTCATGCCTAAGAGGTGAACTACCACAGTTCAGGTCATTAAACCGACATTGTCAAGACCATTCTCGATGACCTCCCACACCATCAAAAGGCCACACAACCTCTGATTCAGATTCAGACCCATATCAGTCTGAACCAGACCTGCACACTGCACCATCAAGCCCCATCGCTGGTGCAAACCTGGATCCATTTTTTGGCATAGCAATTGCTAGTGGAACCATGTCCACACCACAAACTATCACCAACAACCCTGCAGGTGGCCCCAGCATGGTCATGCAAACCATCATAAGTCAGCTGCGACCACCCATATTGACCACCCAAGTTGTCCCACCTGTAACACATGGGGGTAGTGGCCCTTCCATGTACACTACCCCTCATGTCATACATGGGGGTAGTGGCCCTTCCACCCACACTGTCCCTCACAGCACACTTGGGGGCACTGGCCCATCTACAATGGTGCCACAAGTACCCCCAGGTATGCAGGTGCATTATGCATTTGCAAACCCCACCACCATGGCTACCCCATCTCACATCAACCTAGGGTCAAACCTCCCTTTCATGGCATGTCTCAACTTGCCTGGTTTGGCCCAGTTAACAAATGACCCTATCCGTCATCAAACGTTTTGGCCTCCCATGCCAACCAAACTACCTTCAGATATTCCCAAGTTTGAAGGGAAAGCAGGGGAGTGCCCCCAAAACCACATCATGACGTTTCATCTATGGTGCTCATCAAACATCATCATAGATGATTCAATCAGACTAAGACTACTCCAATGTGCCCTCACAGGTGCTACAGCCAAGTGGTACATTGAGCTACCACAAGCCAAGTACCTAGATTTCAACTCCCTAGATTTCATGTTCCTACAATATTTCCAAATCCCTGTCAGATATGATGAAGGGGTGGAGATCTTGTTGTCTTGTCGCCAAAATACTATGACCCACATAACTGAACACATCCATGAGTGGTGGAGATGCCATAGTTTTTGTAAGATCCAACTTGATGATAGGATCTTCCTGGATTGGTTCCTTAAAACCTTGCTCCCACCTATAGCAAAGGACTTTGCATCCGAACGTCCCCAATCCGAAGAGGAAGCCATATTGAAAGCCCAACAGTTTGATCTGATCTATGCATAGTCTAGGTACCTTTACACTATCATTCTAGATGCTCCATGTACAGGTACCTCCTACCGGGATGAACCAAGGGAATCCCATGCTGCAGATGGCATCATAGGCTTGGTCTCCCACCAACCACAACACCATTCGACACCACCTGCAATACCACCACAACCAAACAACACTGCTAGTGTTTCCTACCAAAACCAAACTCTGGACTACGCAAGAATGATGTCCCAGCCTAGAGCCACAACTTCTTATGCACAACATGCACCACCACAACAGGCTCAAGCCTTGGCTGGGCCAACACAGCAATATGCAGGACAAATTCCCACATTTATGGCACTGGCACTCACCCCAATCTACTATGCACCACCGGTACATCCTGTTCAAGCCCCCACCCCTGCTCCACCTACTCCATTGGAGCAAGTGTTTGCATAACAAAACCATCCTAGCTAGCCATCCCCCAATAATCAACAAGGGCAAGCTAAGAATAACCAACCCTGGAACCAAGGCAACAATCAACCGCAAGTAGGTGGTCAACAACCAAATCCTCCCAACAATGCCACAACGAACTGGCCATCCCAAAATCCTCAATGACCAAATGCACCAAGACACAATGCTCCATTGCAGACAAACCAACCGTGCACACTATACGAGGTCTACAGGTACTACAAATTCAAGTGTCCCTTCATGGGTCGTGCTAAATAGGAAATTAGAAGTGAGGTTCAACATGCCACCAATACAATGGACCAAGCCCAACCTAACCCGACACCACAAGGACCTCCTCCTATGGTGCTCCAAAATCCATTACCTTTCCAAGGACTGGTGGAAATCGCACCCCCTCCCCAACCCAATCCCAATGCTCCGGGAGCACCTCCCATGGCAGAAACAGGTGTCCACCACCTGCTATCTATGAATACTGAAGAGGTCAATCTACAAACTAGATGGAATGAGTACGGAACCAACACCGAACCCGCTGACACATCAACGACATCTACGTCTAAAAAAATCAATGCACCTCTTCAGTTACCCCCTTTCCCACACTCCCCCATATGCCATATTGCCAATAATGCCATGGCTAGAGCTGCTGTCAGCTACAGCATCATGGATGATTTGGCCCAAAAACCTACTGCCATGTCCACTCTTGAGGTACTCAAAATGTTCCCAACGTAGCAGAAATCCTTACTATCCTCCCTTGGGGCCATAGGCCCCTCCGACTCCAAGTTGATCACATTCAACATGGAGAATGGAGAACCACAAATGCCGTCAACCATTTCCTTTCAAATCCTGATGTCTATCCAAAATTTGGTTGTGCACCGGTGCATAGTGCATGAGGGGGCATCTACATGTGTTATGTCTATCCTAGTCCGGTAGAAGCTTGGATCCCCAATTCTATAACCATCCTCTACAACTCTATGGGATTATGATGGCCATCCCACTAAATCCCAAGGAATCCACCCCCATTTCCCCATCACATTAGCTGGGAAGACAGTTCTGATTGACATAGAGGTTGTCAACACTCAATTGGACTATAACCTTATCCTCGGAAGAAGTTATATGTGTGCCATGAGAGCTATCACATCAACTATCTTCTACTCATGATGTTCCCCCATGAAGGGAAAATCGTGATGGTTGACCAACTGAATTATCATGATATGCAAGGGCTAACGACACCCCCCAACGTTATCCCTATGATCAACACCATTGATCTACAAGGGATAACCACACACTCCAATGTTATCCCTCTAGTCAACACCATGGTTGACAACATACCATCCTCCCCATTGTTGAAT
This sequence comes from Pseudotsuga menziesii, assembly GCA_001517045.1. Lineage (NCBI taxonomy): Eukaryota > Viridiplantae > Streptophyta > Pinopsida > Pinales > Pinaceae > Pseudotsuga > Pseudotsuga menziesii. Next base: position 70,900 of record LPNX010996780.1, on the reverse strand, counting down.
GTGGGACCTAGGTTGTTTGCCAATACCACCATGATGGCTCCTTTCCCCTTAGTATCACCACCATTGACACCAAATGAGACTATGGAATTGTGCATGCTCTCATCCAGCACCACTGCACCCAAACAACAACCGCATCCATAGCCCCAACCGCAACCACAACATCAACAGTAGCCATAACATCATTCATAGCCACAGCATTACGTGCAGCCACAACCACAACCTCATCCACACATAAAACCATCAGGGAGTTATCTAGGCTCCTCTCTAGTCCATACAATTCCCTTCCTCTTTCCCCCGTCTGGTGTCATGAGAAAGCCAGTAATGGCCACCCTAAACCTATTCAACTTTACATTGGGAATTCTTGTGTTGTATCTTGATCCACCAGCTCAACCACCAATGCCCCAGGTAGGCTTAACCACCATGCAACCCATTGTGGTTGAGTCTCACCCTCCACCCAGCTCGCAAAAACCAACCACCGCACCCACACCCACACCGCTCCACCCAAAAAGGGCCAGGGGCAAGAATGAAAAAGCTACCATAGAGCCTCAACAAATCTTGCCTTGCACTGTCTATGAAGAACAGTGCCATCCAACTCAGAACTGTCCTGAGATTCCAGTGATTCATGCACATTTGGATGCCATGGATACAACCGAAAACCTCCCCGTGGTTGAACTTCCAACCACGCCAATAGTGAGAAACAAGTCATTGAGAACAAACCATGCCTACACCCTTTGTGGATTGTATGGACACTATTCTCACCACTTCCAAGACTTTCCCAAGTTCTAAATGGCTTTAGCCGACCTCCATCAACATTCCCTTGAATCTAAGATCGCCCTGATTGAAGAATTTCACCCCCCACCTCCTTCTTCAAACACCATGTCCATTTACATGATGTCCAGTTCAACCGACCCTATTGTCTCCACCACCAATGATGGTCCATCAGACCTGTCTCTTTGTTGCTTCCATAATGATGAGGAAATATTTGAAGCCTTAACCGCCCCAAAATACCCATAGGACAACATGCACCATCGCTTGTTCTTCCTCCCTGAAGATCTTGTGTCGCAGTCAGACCATTTTCCATGGAAACCAAAGATTTCATTCATGGGAAATTCCACTGGTTCAAAAACCCCATTTCAACACCAAACACCTTCGAAGAAGGAAACATGGCCAACATCTCGCCAACCGTCAAAGTCAACATCTCAACCAATCCCAAGGTTGTTGAAGAAATCATGCTAGGGGAATCCTACTCCCCGAAAGAAGTTGTTGCCTATAAAGCTCTCTTCCAAGAATTCCATGACATCTTCTCCTGGTCTTACACTGAAATGCCCGGGTTGGATCCATCCTTCATGGAACACCACATCAACACATGGCCCAATGTGGCCCTTGTGTGACAAAATCAATGGCCCATCCATCCTTCCAAAGTGGTCGCGGTCAAAGCCGAGATAGAGAAGCTGCGCACAACCGGCTTCATTTACCCCATTGCCTACACCACTTGGGTTTCTAATCCCGTTCCCATGAATAAAAAATAGGCTACCATCTGCATTTGCACAGACTTCCGTGATCTAAATGGGGCATGTCCCAAAGACAACTTCCCAACACCCTTCATCGATCAAATTATCGATGCATGCGCCAGACATGAGGCCTTTTCCTTCATGGACGGATTTTCTGGATATAACCAAATCTAGATCTAGAAAGAATATCATTACAAGACTGCATTAACAACCCCATGTGGCACATTCTCATATTAATTCATGCCCTTTGGCCTGAAAAACGCTAGATCCACCTTCCAGTGCACCATGACACACTGTTTCCACGACCTCATTCATATCATGTTTGTTTGTCTTGACAACCTGATTGCATGGTCGTAGAAGCAAGAACAACACATAGACAACCTGCAGCAAGTCTTCCTATGATGTTGCAAGTATGAAATCCACTTGAACCCTTTCAAGTGTGTTTTCCATGTCCCAACGGCCCGTCTCCTAGGGTTCATCATGTCACACAAAGGAATGATCACTGATCCCATCAAAGTCCAAACGAATTTCCCTCTAACGTCACCCCTTTGAGTGATGATAGTAGAACTTGTATTATAGTCTTTTCCTTTTATTTTACACATTTTTAAAAAGTGATTCTTATGTATCATTTACCCTCATTGCTCTAGATGGATCCTACCTCAGACCGGTATATGGGATTTGCTAATGGAGCAGGTAGATGGTCTTTGAACCTCACCTCGGCTGCATGGATCATCTACTCCCCATCGCACGAGTTGATCCATATCGATGGAATATGCATGGGCAGTGCGACCAACAACCAGGCTAAGTATGATGGTGTGAATGGCATCTTGGCCGTTGCTCTCCAGTTAGGTGTTCACCATCTCGATGTCTTCTTAGACTCCCAGCTACTTGTTTCTCAGTTGAACAACTACTATCGGGTATGTGACCCCTGCCTCTTTAGAAAATTCATGTGCACTAAACAAATGGTTAGAACATTTCAGTCCATCACATTCACACATGTTCCCAAAAACCTCAATAGTGTAGCAGATCAAATGGCTAATGACATTCTAAATTGGCACATTCATAATCGCATATAGGAAACATATAACCATAACATCATGCATATTCATATCCAAAAATACACAGACAAGTGTAACAATACATCATATAGGAATTTGCATTTTACGTCATCATAAAAAGACTCACATATAAAACCATAAAAGCACATCCACATGCATCAAAAATATATATAGATAGATAAGTCACATGTCCAAAATATGTCCAGTACAAAATGAGAAGCCACATATGCTTTCTCAATGGAATATACATAGCGATGCAAAAACTCATAAGTGCACCAACGCACTAGGGGTAGCCCCACTAGGCTGCTAATATAACTCAAACTCATCGTCTGGCTCAGTATCATCATCTTCCTTAGAAGACTCATCCTCTGCAGGAATATCGCCTCTCACCGCTCGACGAAGGTAATCACAGGCCACAACCATCTCCTCATCATAGAGGTCCACTCTAGAGGAAAACTATGAATGGAAGCAATCACATCATTGCTAAAATGCTACCAGCCATCGTCATAGATCCCATCAGTAATCCGCTCCAGATGCAGCAGAAGTCCATCCACCTCCCGCCATCTCCTGCGAGGGTTCCCCGCAGGAACTGCCATAGGTGCCATAGCAACTACTCACCTCTGATACCCGAGCAACTAGCGGGGACCAATATTAGCATACACAAACAAGGACACCATCAGTCTACACATATAAACATACAACTATCAACCAGCTCAACTACACTATGTGTAAAGATGAACATAAAAACATCACACATACATACCAACTGGTCCCCATGCCTGGCCTACAGGTTAGGGCATCTCGTGGTCACCATGATAGTTCATACCCACATACAAGTACTCCTCAATGACCACTGGAAGCTGACATCACTGCTCCAATAGCTCCTTAGTGAAAAAGTGGCCCACTCTACTGCCACCCTCACGTACCATCATCTAGTACCACCTATGCATCTGTGGCTCCCATAGACCACTCTCCTGCATAGCTTGGTGCGGATGGAAAGTAGGAACTTTCTCAAAAAATAAAGCACATAGAAAGGAGCCAAAGAAAAATCCTACCCCATATTCCTTTGCATTGTTCAGTTGGCATCGAAAAGCCTGAAGATACATCTGGGCCCACCCATAGTACATTCCCCCCATAGCACACTCTACCACCCTCCAGATATCTTGTGGCTCCACATGGAACCCAAGATACGCAGCAGTAATGTTTCCACCACCCGTGTCGATAGGTCCTCAATGTCACACATCAAGATGTGGGAGCCATGCACATACGCAGTAGCGTAACAGTGCCTATCACATAGCTCCTCAAATGTCTCCCCCTAAGACAACACCGGTGCCAAGTCACCAACAAATCCCAACATAGGGAGCCCAGTCAGGAAGTACGCAACCACTAGCATGATCTCAATACGCTAACCCTAGAAGAGGAACTCCTCCTTTCCAATATCCCAAAAGCTCACCAGTGTTTCCAACAACAAATGCAAGCTCTTCATAAGGGGTATCCTCATGAATTTCAATAAACTGCAACAGGCCAGTGTATCATGCACATTCCTGTCCTGTAATGATGCCTCTTGAAGCTCTTTATAGTCTCTCTCCCACCACTTAATCTTAGCCATTCTTCATAGGAAACACACAGATGTCAACCAATTCTCTCATAAAAAAAATGTCACCTAGAGGCCAAGTCGCACCTGTTTGGGCAAAATGAGCAACCAGGTTGCTCAAAAATGTCCCACAAGTGCGACCAGGTCACTCTTTTTCCCTAGAAAGGTGTGAATGGGCTCCATGAAACCCCAACAGGATCATGGAGGAATTTTGGGTGACCAAATGCATAATGTAAACCACCAAAAAGAAGACATTTGGCGAGAGATCTTACCTGCAAGTCATGGAACTCAAAACCATTGGTTGGAACAGGAGAAATCAGAAAATGAAAATCTAAGGCCCACCTCTCCAACTCCACAATGAACAATGATAATGACACTTCACAAAGTGGTCCCCACCCTTATATAGGCCCTATTAGACCTAATTTCTCATGTTCGACACAACAGGACCATACAGAGCTTGTTTGAGACGATGTTCATGCCATTGGTTTTAGAATTTCATCCTCTATCTCCTTATGAGACCATCGTCTCATGTTTAACAAACAAATTTCAGGACCGCTCCCCGAAAGTTACCTCGATTTAGGAGCCATAGCATGGTGATACAAGTGTTTATGGACCTGTACTTACATCACACTTGCCTACTGCTACTCATGTAGATTCTTGGGCCACTGCCCGTAAGGAACACCATTTTTATTTTGTAACACATAGCTGTCTACTTCATCCACCGTGCCTCATGTGGATCTCCGAACCATTGTTCGAAAGACGAATAATTTCTTTTGCATGTATTTGGCATATAACTACCTTCAGACTTGCACTCAGATCACATGTAGTCAAGTACGTCCACCATAATTCACACACAACTCTCTTGAACTTTGTTCAAGAGCCACCTCAATTTGCGTGCCTCTGCCACGATCTATCCTGGGCATGTATTGGTATGTTTGAGAGCGATTTGCTCCATCCATATTGTAGATGACCTTTGGAAAACTGTCACCATCCCGACATGGGGCACCGCCTATGCCACCGTAATCGGTTGACCATACTAGAGTTTCCTTTAATCTCTTTTATGACTCCTAAAATAATGAAAATATTTCCAAGTGCAGCTACCTCCTTTCCCGATCATTAAAGGATAGGAAAGGGCATATACATCATCTCGTTTACCACCTTTTGCAAACCATGTAGACCATCAAATGAAGAGGACCACCTTGGCATATTCAAGCCAAGACCATTCCCCTCTACATACTTTTATGCTTTCTCGGGTAGAGGGGCTGCACTTTACGAAAAAGCTCACCATGGGTTGTCATTAAGCTCTTTTCCAGCCTTCTCATCAAGAAAATATCACCGAGCAAACTTGGTTTCATTCATGCTCATAAAAGTATCTAAATGATCATCTAGTTAGTATAGGTTTAACCTTTTTCGGCTTGATTGGACTACCAATGGTAAAGAAGTCTCTCATCCCCTATAGGATGGGTGAGCTCTCTTATGTATACGTTTATCCTTTTTCGGGCACAGGAGACTACCAACGAAAAATATCCCCCACTAGAGTCTTCTTCGTGCTTTTAGACTCTCTAAAATTGAAAGCACCATCAAGAATTTACTTTCTCGGGCTCGCCAAAAATCCATGAGATCGTACCACAATGGTATCTCTAGACACCACCCCATAGAAAATAGTTTGATAGCATTCCCACTTTGGGTCGCCTTTGTTCAGAGTACTCTGCAATGTGTATTCCTTGGATCCCATCAATATCAAAAGTGTCCACCTCCCCCAAGTATTTCCCATTTGCAATGACATTCCCGGTATTACAGCTATGATCCCATTCCCATGAGTCAGTTTCATTTGCTTCCTGTTCTACCCTATCATCATACTCTGAACAAAGCGATTTTGAGTCTACTATACTCCCCCTAACCCTGTTCAACTCTCCCCCCCCCATTCAGTGGGCTAGTCCGCAGATTGTCTCGCATCTTTCGGTTATCTCCCTCGCGTTTTTGGTCAATGAAAACCCATTGCCTTTACCTAGGGTAGGTCTCCCTCTGTCGATGACAACACACATATTCTAGAGGATAGACCTATAGGTCCCTATATCTTGGTTTCATTAACCTCATTGATGAGTTCCTTGAACCACTTGAGAGGATTCCTTAGTGCCTCTCGGGATGGTTGTTTCTCACGTGCTCGACTCCAACTACATCATCGCACCGTTGAGTTTTGTATAGGGTATTGGTTTGTGAAGTATTTGGTCGAAGTCCCCAGATGTCACCTAACTCTAGCACATTGATGAGTCTATTTGAGGGACCCAAACAGGTTATGTCCCTTATGATTTCTAGGTTGCATTGGAGATAGTGTTCAAAATCCCTAGCAATGCTTCTACATAGATTTATGATTGATGCAACATACTTGTACCACAGATACTCTGACTCTCCATCAATGAGTCCATACAATTATGTACCATTCCAGATCTAGCAAGCTATCAGTCATGAAGATATAGCATTCCATGAGAATGCCACAGGTCCAATGTAGTAGTTCTTCAGATCAGTATTGTATTCAGCCTCTAATTGAGGCAACCATTATTATATCATCAGTTGTATATGATCGGCTCTTGTATTATAGATCATAGATCACATTATTCTTTTAACATTGTTATGAGCATGGGGATGCCTGCCTTGTCCATATACATGTCACACATTATTTGTATCTCACCCATTGATGGGAACCATATTAATACAAAAATCATAAGCCACCATGCCCTAGCCCAAGAAGCACCACCTCTCCATAGAAAATCCTATGATGTCCATTGACCATATGATGATCTCCTACCCTCACACATCAGGGGGAAATTTGTAAACCCAAAAAATTCCTCACTCAGCTCTACATGGCCTACACCACCCAAGGACACCCATGCACGACCCTCACTTCACCCCATTGGACCCCCACACTCTAAAAAAGGCTTAAGAATGAGCAAAACGGATTAAAAACCCCTAAAAAGAGCCTAAATATCTCTCCTAGGGGCTAAAACCTCCAAAAAGGGGCTAAAACCTCCAAAAAGGGGCTAAAAACCTGAAAAGGAGCTAAAGATAGGGCGGAAGGGGCTAAAGCCCCAACCAGGGGCTTAAAACCCTAAAAAGCACCAAAAAAGCTATAAATAGAGGGGTGGGGATCACTCTCAAAAGACTTCTCCCTTGCATACTATTATGCTTCCCGATTGGATGCCTTGAGACCCTTTGTCTCTCAATCCACCCACACTCCCTCTTCTCCATCCTTCCATTGAGCCATAGCTCCCCCATCCAAGAGAGGTTCTTGTCCAAGCTAGGGCATGGTGGCCCATTCCATCAAGAGAAGGTATACCAATGTTATTTTTTGTATTTGCTTTAGTATTTTGTAGTTTCTCTGACAATATTTATTTGTAGTTTTATTGTCTAACATGTTTTTGTAGGTATTTTGGTTCTAACATTTGTTTGCATGTAGTTGGAGATAAACCCTAACAGTGTTTGTAGAGGGGTTTCCAGCCATTTCTCTTATTTTTCGTTTTGTCCCATTTTTTGTCCATTTTTCCTACATTTCACCACCAGGAACCTATCCTTTCGTCCTATAGATGGAAGGTAACCATTCCTGCCCTATAGCAAGGGAGAAATCCTTGCTACACATGTATTTCTAGAAAAATCATCAATAAAAGAAACATAGTGTACATACCCACTTAATGAACTAGATGACAATGGCCCGCATACATCAAAGTGAATGATTTCCAAGATGCCTTTTCCCTTGCTCTCACTTCTTGGAAATGTCTCCTTTGTGTTCTTTCCTTTCACACATCCTTTGCAGACACTGTTATGTTTTTCCTATATTTCTAGAATACCTTCAACATCTTTGCTTCCAAGTGGTAGTTCCCTATATTGCACATGTGCAAGCCTTCTATGCCAAAGTTCATTTGTATCTATTGAGTCATGGACCAAGGCTTGTTCTGGACGACCCTTCAATTTGTATAGTCCTCCTTCTTATTCTCCAATCACTACTGCATCATCTATATTCTTTCCTTTTGGCCACATAAGGACTTGGCCATCTATAAATGCAACCCTCATGCTTTTTGCATCCAATGCAGAGATGGAGAGAAGGTTCTTATTTAGTCCTGGTACAAATAGGGATTCCTTCATCTTCGTATACTTTCTAGAATCTAGTTTATAGGAGGATTCACCACTACCTTTTATTAGATACTGGTAGTCATCTCCAAGTTTCATTGTGAGGTGACTCATGTTCAGAAAGTTTCACAAAGGATTTCTTGAATCGTGTCATATGTTTGGAATCCCCACTATCAATGAGCCAATCATTTCGTCGATGTGTAATAGTGCTTATGAGGGCAGAAATCAGAACATATTCTTCTTCACTAGAAGAATCATCACTTTCTTCCTTGGATTTCTTTCTGGGAGGTTCATCATCCTCTGTAGTGAGAGCATGGTGTCTTTTCTTGCTTCCCTTCTTCTTGTGAGAGACATTTTTGTTTCTAGGAAATTCTCTAGCATAGTGTCCTTTCTCATCACATGTATAGAATCTTGTTTTAGATAAATCTTTATTGTATATTCTAATGTTACTTCTATGGTGAGAAGGATTGCCTCTGTGATAATTCATTCTACTACTCTTTGAGTGTACTGTGAGAGCTTGATCTTCACTTCCCATGTTTTCTTCTCGAGCTGCTATCTGAGCTTCTTCTTGTGAGTATTCCTCCCACAGTCTACTGAATTTGGCTAGCTTCTTTCTGGCACAAGTCCCTTGAATAAAGGAGTCCCATGATCTAGGGAGGCCATTCAAGGTGGTCATTAGAATTTTTGCATTCTCTACTTCTTCATCTACCACTTCAAGTTGTTCCTTGATCTGAGAGACCCTTGTAAAGTAAGACATCTTAGGACACACCTACTATCATCTGTGAAAATTCCCAGCAATTACAACCATCAGCATGATAGGACACACCTACTATCATCTATGGAAGGGACCACCACTTACAACCAATGGCATGGTAGGACACAAATACTACCATCCATGGAAGGGCCTTGCACTTACAACCAGTGGCATGGTAGGACACAACTACTACCATCCATGGAAGGGCTCTACACTTAAAACTGATCATGTGGGAGCCAATCCCACAATCATATCAGAGTGGCTTTGCACTTATATCTGATCATGTGGGAACCAATCCCACAGTCATATCGGAATAGCTCTACACTTGCAACTAACCATGGAAGTAAACAATCCTATCACCCTGTCAAAAGGGCTCTTCACTTACATCTCAACATGGAAGGAACCAATCCTACCATGTCAGAAAGGCTCTCGGACTCATCACTTCCCCTTGGAAGGAACCTCGATCTGGAGAACACCAAGCTTCTCCCTAAGGTACTCAAACTTCAATCTAGCTAATGGGTTGGTCAACGCATCAGCTATTTACTCATCCATTGCAACATACTGGAGCTTCCCTGCTCCTCTCTCCACCATATCCCTGATATAGTTATATTTGATCTTGATATGCTTTGACTTGTCATGGAACACTGGGTTCTCTGACAACTTCACACAACTATGGTTGTCGCAATATATACAAGTAGCATCCAATCAAATATCAAACAAATTAGATAGTATCTTCCTTATCCACATTTCCTCACAACTAGCCAAACAAGCTGCAACATACTCTTCTTCAGCTATACTCAGTGCCACACATGACTGCTTCCTGCTAAACCAAGAGATCACACCTGATCCCATACTGAAATAACATCTCGAAGTGTTCTTCCTATCAGTGGAACTTCCTTCCCAATATGAATCAACATAACCTTCCAGGTTAATATTTTGATTCACCTCATGCTTGAGCCCATAATCAACTATACCCTTTAGGTACCTCAGAATATGCTTTACAGCAATCAAGTGAACATGTCTAGGATCTGTCAGGAACTGGCTCAATGTGTTCACAACAAAGCAAATATTTGGTCTTGTATTCGTTAGGTACATTAAGGACCCAATCATTTGATGATACATAGTAGCATCAACCGTCTCTGATGAAGCATCACTCAATAGCTTCAGGTTCAATGCCATAGGTGTGGTCATGGCCTTACAGTCCATCATCCTGAACCTCTTTAGGATCTCTATTGCAAACTTCCCTTTTCCTAGGGAGATTCCATCTGCATTCTACCACACCTCCATGCCTAGAAAGTAGTGCATCATACCCAAGTCCTTCATCTCAAACTTGGCATCAAGCTTCCTCTTCATGTCATTAATCAACCAATCCATACCTGTTACAAATAGGTCATCTACATACAGTAGGAGTATTACTGGGTTTCCTTGTTCAACCTTGTAGTAAAGGTTGGAATCTGCTTTACTCTTAGTAAAGCCCAAAATGGATAGGAAGCTATCAATTACGATGTACCATGTCCTGGGTGCCTGTTTCAAACTGTATAGGGATTTCTTTAATTTACACACATGAGTCTCCCTGTCATGTGTCTCAAAACCGAGTGGTTGCTCCATGTACACTTCCTCTTCCACTACACCACTCAATAAAACAGTCTTGACATCCATCTGGTGTATCTTCCTTTTCATTACTGCAGCCAGAGAAGGTACCATGTAAAAATAATATATCAATTCTATGAGCAATTATGCTAAGAAGAAGCACTTGAAATATATCTTTCTACTAAGAATTCTCACAAGCATACATAGGAAAAATAGAGAGAAGAAAAGAGACTAAATCACATGAATGAAGAGATGAATATTGGTGTGTATCCTTCCATTTAATAATGATGAATAATGGTGTACATAAATAGTGCATCCCTCATAGAAAAATTGAGTTGTATGGAAAAAACTCATAAAGCTCAAAAAGGTTGACTTACCAAAATATAGAAAACCCCCATAGGTGGTTAAAGCACTTCGCAAATCTATCAAGGACCTCACGAATTGGAAAAAATAGGAGCGATTTATAAAGGAGATGGAAAAAACATGGTAATCCTAGAAAATGGAGGAAAAGTCATGATGGATGGGTTGGAAACAAAAGGACCCAGTTTCCTAGTTTGACTAGCTTTACCTTATCCATATAAAAGCAGGAAAAGAAGAATAAAGAAGAATCTGATGTAAAGTGTTGCATACTAATTTTGCATGGTCAAAAGGTGGTCAAGATCAACCCAAAATTAAAAATAAATCATTCCTAGGATATAGATGGCATGTATTGACTTTAAGGTGCAAGTGGATGCCAACTAATTAAGCTGGTGGGTGAATAATTAATCAAATAATGATTAATTATTTTATCCTAAGTTATGAGTGGGTTTAATATATTCCAACACACAAGATATTTTTTCTTTATGTTATTTGTAATAACTGGCCTTAGAAATATACTTTCTTAATTGGGGTATCAATTAGGTAACCAAGGATATTAGAATAATGAGAAGAGATATACGGTGTTACATTTTCTCTATATGCTCTCCATAAGTTTCACAATTCAATACATTGGTTAAGGTCCTACTTGGAGAAAACCTACAAGAACCTATATAATCCGTTTAACTATTAATAATTTTTATCATTTCCTCTTCCAACCATATGAAAATCTTATAAAGATAAAAGGAATTTGAACCATTAACATATGTTTTTTAGACAAGTAATATACCATTGAAACTATTCTCCTAATGAAAATATGATAACTTGCTTGATGGACCATATCAATATGATGTGACCCCCATCTCCCTATAAGTATAATTTTTAACCTAGAATGTCAACCCTCAATCTCTTTATAATTATCAAACAAATAGGTATATACCTAGCATTGTAGGTGCTAATGATGGAAATGACAGCTTTCTAGTTCCTATGACACTTGTTATATGAATTATTGAACCATGACTATCTTGTAGCTAGATCAGAGAGAAAGATGGCTATATAGATCCAAACTTTAATCTAATCTATCCTTAAGTGTTCCCTTAACCATCATCCCTAACTCAAAATGATTGACACCAAATGGAGTAACATATACTACCTTGAATAATGGACATTGCAAAGGAGGCAAAGTTGTCATTTATCTTGTACTAGTGGAGCATATGAAGGAAAATAGTTGTGAACCAAATATTCATACTTACAATCCTTTGATGAATGGATTTCACAAGGAAAATGAATTGATACAAATAATGAGGTTGAGAGGGTATACCATGAAATCGACCATGTATATTAGCCTATTGTGGTAGATGACATGAAGTTAAATAATGTAATAAGCATGGCTTCTAAGGCATTGATTGTGAGGTTTATTTGTAGAAGGATTGGCATAGTGATTTTCTTTCAATGGATTCAAGTGCACTAGTAATCAATTTTAGCTTACCACACAAGGGATGTCATTTTCATCTGAGGTTAGATGTTGAGGTTACAATATCCAAACATAGTATTATTTCTAGTCGGTATCTACTGCATTTATACCTAGGTGGATTTACCGATTACTTGATCAAATTACTTATATATCATTCAAGATCCCATGTCAATAAGTAAGGATACCATGAGGATAAAATAATTGTACTAAATTAGTCTATTTCCATAGACTCTCTTATGATTCTTCACAAGATATTTTCTCTTTATGCTATTTGTAACTACTGGCATGATATGGCTCATTATTGTTTCTTGCATTACAAAGAGATCTACCATATGCATTCAAACAATTATTTCTTATGGAAATCATATGAGCTAAAATTTCTCTGCCGGTATGCTTTACAAATCTACTCTCTTAAATGAAATTTCAATTAGGTAACCAGGGATATTAGAATAATGAGAAGAGATATATGGTGTTGCATTTAATCTATATTCTCTCCATAAGTTTGAAAAATAAATACATTGGTTAAGGTCCTACTTGGAGAAACCCTACAAGAACATATATAATCCTTTTAAATATTAAGAATTGTTATCATTACCTCTTCCAACCATATGAAATTATTATAAAGATAAAAGGAATTCAAACCATTAACCTATGTGTTTTAGACTAGTATTATACCATTGAAACTATTCTCCTAATGAAAATATGATTACTTTCTTGATGGACCATATCAATATGATGTGACCCCCATATCCTTATAAGTATAATTTTTAACCTACAATGGCAACCCTCCATCTCTTTATAATTATCAAACAAATAGGAATATACCTAGTATTGTAGGTGCTAATGATGGAAAGGAAACAATTCTAATTCCTACAACACTTGTTATATGAATTAGTGAACCATGACAATATTGATGCTAGATCAGAGAAAAAGATGGCTATATAGATCCAAAATTTAATCTAATCTATCCTTAAGTATTCCCTTAACCATCATCCCTAACTGAAAATTATTGACACCAAATGAAGTAACATATACTACCTTGATTTATGGACATTGCAAAGGAGGAAAAGTTGTCGTTTATCTTGCATTAGTGGAGCATATTAAGGAAAATGGTTGTGAACCAAATATTCATACTTACAATCCTTTGATGAATGTATTTCACGAGGAAAATGACTTGATACAAATAAGGAGGTTCAGAGGGTATACCATGAAATCAACCATGTGTATTAGCCTATTGTGGTGGATGACATGAAGTTAAATAATTCAATAAGCATGGTTTATAAGACATTGATTGTGAGGTTTATTTGTAAGAGGGGACAGTGAGTTTGTTTCAATGGATTCAAGTGCACTAATAATCAATTTTATCTTACCACATAAGGGATTCCATTTTCACTCGAGGTTAGATGTTGAGGTTACATCCAAACATAGTATTATTTATAGTCGGTATATATTGCATTTATACCTAGGTGGATTTACCAGTTACTTGATCAAATTGCTTATATATCATTCAAGGTCCCATGTGAATAAGTAAGGATACCATAAGGATAAAATAATTGTACAAAATTAATCTATTTTCATAGACTCTCTTATGATTCTACACAACATATTTTTTCTTTATGATATTTGTAACTACTGCCATGATATGACTCATTATTGTTTCTTACCTTACAAAGAGACCTATGATATTCATTCAAACAAACATTTCTTGTTTTTTACTTGGTTGGATTTATTATCTCTCTTCTTATGGAAAGTATATGAGCTAAAATGTCTATGGTGGTATGCCTTATAAATCTACTTTCTTAATTGACATATCAATTAGGTAACAAGTGATTTTAGAATAATGATAAGAGATATGCGGTGTTACATTTAATCTATATGATCTCCACAAGTTTGACAATTCAATACATTGCCTAAGGTCCTACTTCCAGAAAACCTACAAGAACCTATATAATCCTTTTAAATACTAAGAATTTTTATCATTACCTCTTCCAACCATATGAAATTCTTATAAAGATAAAAGGAATTTGAACCATTTACCTATGTGTTTTAGATGAGTATTATACCATTGAAACTATTCTCCTAATGAAAATATGATTACATGCTTGATGTAATATATCAATATGATGTGACCCCATATCCTTATAAGTATAATTTTTAACGTACAATGTCAACCCTCCATATCTTTATAATTATCAAATAAATAGGTATATACTTAGTATTGTAGGTGCTAATGATAGACAAGACATCGTTCTAAATCCTACAGCAATTGTTATATGAATTAGTGAACCATGAAATCTTGTATTTAGATCATATAAAATAGATCCAAAATTTCATCTAATGTATCCTTAAGTATTCCCTTAACCATCATCCCTAACTAAAAATGATTGACACAAAATTAAGTAACATATACTACCTTGATTTATGGACATTACAAAGGAGGCAAAGTTATCATTTATCTTGCACTAGTGGAGCATATGAATGAAAATGGTTGTGAACCAAATATTCATACTTACAATCCTTTGATAAATGGATTTCACAAGGAAAATGACTTGATACAAATATGGAGGTTGAGAGGTTATACCATGAAATCAATCATGTATATTATCCTATTGCGGTGGATGACATGAATTTAAATAATGTAATAAGAATGTATTCTAAGCAATTGATTGTGAGGTTTATTTATAGAAGGATGGGGATAGTGACTTTGTTTCAATTGATTCAAGTGCACTAGTAATCAACTTTAGCTTACCACATAAGGGATGTCATTTTCATATGAGTTTAGATTTTCAGGTTAAATCCAAACATAGTATTATTTCTAGTAGGTATCTACTACATTTATACATCCTAGGTGTATTTACTGGTTACTTGAACAAATTACTTATATATCATTCAAGATTCCATGTCAGTAAGTAAGGATACCATAAGGATAAAATAATTGTACAAAATTAGTATATTTCCATGGACTCTCTTATGATTATACGCAAGATATTTTCTCTTTATGCTATTTGTAACTACTAGCATGATATGACTCATTATTGTTTCTTACCTTACAAAGAGATTTATCATATGCATTCAAACAATTGTTTATTGGTTTTTTCTTGGTTGGATTTATGATCTCTCTTCTTATGGAAATCATATGAGCCTAAAATTTGTATGGTGGTATACCTTACAATTCTACTTTCTTAATTGACATACCAATTAAGTAACCAAGGATATTAGAATAATGAGAAGAGATATACGATGTTACATTTTCTCTATATGCTCTCCATAAGTTTGAAAATTCAATACATTGATTAAGGTCCTGTAACACCCCGGTTTTGACCTCGTTTGCATTAAATATATATGATGAAAATATTATATGGAATCATGGCAAGGATCTCAAGGCCAAGGCCCTACCATTGATTGATGTTTTGTGTATAGGTGATCAAGGTTGATGCCTACAACTTATGGTGCTAAGTCAAGCACAGTATATAATTTTGGACATCATATAAATATGCAATTATTTAAAAACCCACAACCAGCTATGCCAATTTGACAAATAATGAGATGGGGGCATGATTTCCTAAGGATAAGGGTAGGGAATGTTTAACCTTGATCCATTTTGGGGAAAATCCATGTGTCAAAAGGAAACACCCAAAATCGTATGCCCATTTCCCTCATGCACTCATGTTTTCATCTTCCCTCACATTTTGGGGAGCAATGTGACATTTTTTAATCATCCATCCTTCACGTTTTCAATTTTCTTTTCTCATTGTACATGCCTAGTCCATCATCTTCCTCTCACCAAAATTTCATGGACCATTTTGATCATTCTCTTTTCCATTCAGTTCATGCATGTTGTGCATTCGCCCTGTTTATAGAACCATGTTTTGTTCTTGGATGTTCGTATGTTGTTTTCGATCCTCAGTGTTGTTGTACAATGGTCTCCTCTATCACAGCATGAGTGGAATCCTATTTTGCTACGTTGACATTGTGGTCTGCTATGTGTGCATATTTTTTTCTTGGTCTAGATTGGTTTGGAGTTTAACTGGATCTAAACCAGCTTGATAAACCTAGTGTAGGAAGGAACCTCACAAATAGATATATAGGGAAAGGTTTTCTTCTTTGCACACCCTGAACAACACTAGAATGGAAGGAATATCCTAAGGAACTGTGTAGCAGAGAAGGGGATGCTTCCTTGTGTTGGGTGTGTAGATGTTTTAGGAGCCAAGCCTGATCTAGTGTAGGTGTCCATAGCTCGGTGGTTGAGCTCACTAGCTTAGTAGTTCAAGTTTTCCAAGTCCCTTGCAGCCTGATAAACCCATCTATTAGTTGGCTTGGCTTGTCCTTAATGTGAATGTTGGATAGGATGATTAGCTTGATAAACCCAACAGTATATTGAATTATTTTTTTTCATCCTGATAAGCCCAAATTTTTTGGATTAGCTGAGTTTGGTTGTATTCTTGGCTATGTGTGAGCTTGCTAGTGTTCCTTATTCCTTGTGGGAATCATGCCCAGCTCAGGGGTGGCAGTTCTGCTGAGAGATTGATGAGAGCACTGGCCTATGGTTAGGTGGAACATTGTAGTGACGTAGCTAGTTCCAGAACAAACTTCTTTCAAAGAGAAGTATATTTTTGTTAAACTTTGCATTTGTAATTGCTTAATGAAATATGATGAACATGCTTAATGTGTTGAATTGATGAATTGCTTCTACTGTATAATTGCAATTGTATGCACTTGTGTATGTTTCTTTCAGTGCATTCCTAAATTACGTTATGGTGCTTAGATGGCCAGATTGGTGATGGACTGAATGATCAAATATGTCCATAGACTTCTTTTAACAAGGAAGATTTCTTTCCTCAACTCTCCTTTCCACATGTGGGGTGCGGCTTCACGATCTCTATTTCCGCAACTAATTATTTTCGCAATGGTATATTCTGCATGTGGGATGTGATATGAAGAATGCAGGATGTGGAATGTGGAATGCGGTATGAGGGGACACAATTTCCATATTTCCCCAATTCCACAGACTCAAGATTTTCGCATCGTTGATTTTTGCGGGTTGATTCTCAGACATTGATCTGATCCCAGATGCGAAACATATTGTGACCATTGATTTTGGTTGTGATTTTCTCCACTGTTCGATCTCCTCTGATATTTTTCTTCATAGATCGTCGGTTGAGAACTGACAGAACCAATTTCTCTACTATTGGGAAGTTAGAAAATTTACACAGAGTTGAATAGATTAACTTCGAGCTGGAAACTCCTGCAACAATTAGAGTGAATAGTTATGGTCAAGTTCTCTCTCTAGTGGACAAGAGGAGATTTGACAGTGTGGTATCAGAGCCATGGGTTGCAACATTGGGCCTTGATGGGCCAAGTTGAACAGTTAACAGAGATGTTGGTAAACAGTTTTTAGTTCTGATCTTATTATGTGGCTAACAATTTTGTTTATTAATACATTTTGCAGAATTATTGTCACCCACAAAGGGAAGCATTCTAGATAGTGCAGTTTGGTAAATTTGGTTTGGCTGAACCATGAGAACCGACATGTGTGATGATGCACAAAAACCCAATGAATACGAGGAATATGATATGGGGGAAAATGTCCAAATTTGAAATGCTGAGACAGAGCTAATGGGAGGAGGTTTCAAGATACTCCCCCAAATTTTGTTGCCGCCATGAGAAGCCTAAGGGTGGAGATGCAAAGTCACAGGGCAGATAATGGAAGGTTTGTTAAGGATCTAGAGGAGAAGAATCAGCTGAATGCAACCATGTTGCAAATTTTGATAGACATTCCAAGGAGGATGAACTCTGGGGACCGGACAGTGATACGAGAAGGAAGTAAGAGCACTGCCAGAGGAAGAAAGAGATCTCCTAGTGGGTCATCTAACTCTGAAGGATCCATGGGTGGTTCAAGTTCTTCTTTTCACAAGAATAATAGAAAGAGGTGCTACCAGAACCATTCACGTGATGAATTTAATAAGGCAAGGCCTCCTACCTTCAATGGTGAGATAAAGGATGGTCAAGAAGCTGAATCTTGGCTTCTTGGGATGAGGAAATATTTCCAAGTCCAAGACTATTTAGGAAATATGAAAGCTATAGTATCCATCTTCAATTTGATTGGAAGGGCATCCATATGGTGGGATCACTTTAGGCAAGTGAATAAGATTAATGAAAGGAAGATTGTGTGGAAATAGTTCCATAAGTATTTCAATCAAAAGTACCTCTCTGACATGTATTATGATGATAAGATCAAAGAGTTCCATGAGCTGATATTGGGATAGCAAACCATGGAAGAGTATGCAAATAAGTTCTTGGAACTATTGAGGTATGTCAGGTAAATCAAAGATGAGAAGGTGAAAATCCAGCATTTCCTGAGTGGATTTCCTCAGTCTTGTAAAGAAAGAATTGAGTTTAATGAACCTAGAACTCTAGAAGAAGCAATGAGGAAAGCTAATTATTGTTATGAGCAAAGAAAAGGAAAACTTGATTATCATAAGACATGGAAGGACAAGAAGAATGAGAAGTATGACAAAAGGAAAAAAATGGTTTCAAACCTTCTAACTTTAGGAATCAGTAGAAGAAACAATCCCAATTTGAGAAGCATCCAACTAGAGCGGTGGGAGAAGAGCCAAGAGATCCACAACAGAATAGAGCACCACTCCAATGTTGGGGATGTGGAGGACCCCACATACGAAAGAATTTTCCATTTGAGAATGAGAATTAAAGGCCATATTACAACATTCAATAAGAAAAAATAGTGGGGAAAGCAACAAGGTCTGTCCCTAGAATCTATACAGCACTAGAGGACTACCTGATAGATCACCAGTCAACAGTGGTTGAAGTTGCAGGTAAGATTGTTGAGGAATCTATTTCTATTTTGATTGACCCTAGTTATACTCAAAGTTACATTACTCCTAGAGTAGTGGAGGGTTGTGCTTTTAAGAAAGTAAAGAATAGAAAATCGTGGTTAGTTCAGCTAGCCACTGGAACTAAGAGAAAGTTCTGAGTGAAGTGGTAGAAAAATGTCCATTGGTGATGAATGGATTGGTCACTTGTGTAGATATGAATTTTATACCACTTGGTTCCTATGATTTTCTCATTGGAATGGATTGGTTAGAAGATCATAGGATAAAGCTCGACTGCTATAATAAGACTTTTTAATGCATGGATGAAGAAGGGAACCCAATAGTTGTAAGAGGCATTCCAAAGGTGATTTCTGTGAGGCATATTTCAGAAATGCAGTTGAAGAAGTTTTGTAGGAAGGGTTGCAGAGTATATGTAGCTCATGTTTTGGAAGCAACAGAGAATGAAACTATTAGGTTGGAGGACTATCCTATATTGCAAGAATTGAAGGATGTTTAGCTGATGAGATTCCAAGGCTTCCTCCAAAGAGAGACATTGACTTCACAATTGAACTTGTTCTAGGAGCAACACCAGTGTCCAAGACACCCTACAGGATGAGTACACCAAAAATGATAAGTTGAAGATGAAACTGCAAGAATTGTTGGATAAGAAGTATATCAAGACAAGTGTGTCTCCTTGGGGAGCACCAGTTCTATTTGTGAAGAAGAAATATGGTACACTCAGATTATGTATTGATTTCAAACAACTGAACAAAGCCACTATGAAGAATAAATATCAGTTTCCTAGAATTGATGACCTCTTTGATCAAATGAGAGGAGAAAATGTATTTTCCAATATTGACTTGAGGTCTGGCTACCATCAGGTGAGAATCAAGGATGAACACATTCATAATACAGTCTTCAGGACAAGGTATGGACATTATTAGTTTGTAGTGGTACCATTTGGTCTCACAAATGCACCAACTACATTTATGTTCCTTATGAATAGTGTCTTCAATAGGTATTTGGACAAGTTTGTTCTTGTTTTCCTTGATGACATTCTTATTTATTCTAATAATGAGGAAGAGCATCTGATATTGACATTACAATTTCTTAGGGAGCATAAGTTGTATGCAAAGTTGAGAAATTGTGACTTCTATAAAGATAGAATTCAGTATTTGGGTCACATTATCTCAGAAGAGGGTATATATGTGGACCCTGACAAGATTGAAGACAATATGAGTTGGCCTACTCCAAGAAATGTGACAGATGTAAGATCTTTTATGGGACTTGCAGGATACTACAGGAGATTCATTGAAGGATTCTCCAAGGTTGCACATGCCATCACTTCTTTGCAAAGGAAGGAGATAAAGTTTGAATGGACATCAAGGTACGAAGAAAGCTTCCAGCAATTGAAGAATCTTCTCACAAGTGCACCAGTCTTGAAAGTTGCAGACACAGAGAAATATTTTGTGGTGTGTACTGATGCATGCGGTCAAGGACTTGGAGGAGTTCTTATGCAATTCAACCATGTAATATGTTATGAGTCATGAAATTTGAAGGAGCATGAGAAGAATTATGCCACTCATGACCTAGAACTTGCAGCCATAGTACATGCTCTCAATATGTGGAGGAATTACTTGATGGGCATAAGATTTGAGCTAAGGACAAACCATTGTGGTCTGAAGTATTTGTTTGATCAGCCTAATCTAAATTCTAGGAAATCTAGATGGATGGAGTTTTTATGTGAGTTTGATTTTGAAATAAAACACATAAAAGGAAAAGAGAATAAGTTAGTTGATGCACTCAACAGGAAGGTGTAGGAAATACATGTGGCATCTCTTGTATTTGTCTGTCAGATTTGAGGCAGTAGATTGTTAATCATGCTGTTGAAGATGAATTGTATGCATAGGTCAAGGACAAGTTGCAATAGGAAATCCTTGAAAAGAAGTATGAGGATATCAATTAGAAGAAGATGGACTCCTTACTTATAAGAACGGAATTTATATTCCAAATGTAGCATATTTGAGGAGGGTTGTTATGGATGAGATCCATCAAGATCCATATTCTAGTCACCCAGGATATTAGAAGATAATTGATACATCTAGAAAGTAGTACTTTTGGCCACGAATGAAAAAGGACATGGTTAAATATATTTCAAGGTGCATGAAATTTCAGCAGGTGAAGATTGAGCATGAACACCCAATAGGTTTGTTGCATCCTTTTCCAGTTCCAGAATGGAAATGGGAAGTTCTTTCCATGGATTTTATTACAGGATTTCCAATGACTTGGAGATAACATGATTCCATCATGGTTATGGTGGAAAAGTTGACAAAGGAAACACATTTTATACTAGTTATGTCTATGATTAAGACTGATGACATTGTAAATATCTTCATGAAGGAGATTTTCAAATTGCATGGATTGCCTAAGGCAATAGTCTCTAACAAAGATGTCAAGTTCACTTCCAATTTTTGGAAGGGATTGTTTTCAAATTTGGGTACAACATTGAATTTTAGCATTTCCTACCATCCTCGGACTGATGGGAAGATAGAGAGAGTTAACCATGTGCTTGAAGACATGCTTCGCATGTATGTGATGGACAAACCAACCAAGTTGGAAGATTATTTACACTTGGTAGAGTTTTCTTATAACAATGGACAACAACCATCCTTGGGCATGAGTCCATATGACGCTTTGTATGGAAGGAGGTGTAGGACACTAGTGACTTGGGATAATCCAGTGAACAGGGTTGTGCTTGGTCTAGAATTTCTTAAGGATATGGAGTAGGAGGTTGTAAATATTAGGCAGAATCTAAAAGTAGTCCAGGACAGACAGAAAATATATGCAGATAAGCAAATGGTGAAAAGAGATTTCAGCGTTGGGGATCATATTTACCTCAAAGTGAGGGCAAAAAAGAGTTCTTTGAAGCTTGGAAGTTGTGCCAAGCTGTCACCTAGATACTATGGGTCGTTTGAAGTGCTTGAAAGAATAGGGCCATTGACATATAGACTTGCATTTCCTGCTAGCACTAGGGCTCATAATGTTTTTCATTTTTATTTGCTTAATAGATATGTACATGATCTTAATGATGTGATAAATTGGGATGTGATTCAGGTGGAACCCGAGGGAGAATTCCAAATCGAGCCAATGCGCATCCTCGACAGGAAGGTCACAATGATATGGAACCGAGCCACTGGGAAGGTAAAGGTGTAATGGGAGCACTACAGTCCTGAAGAGGCTACAGAGGAGCTGGAGGATTCCATGTGATTGGCACATCCATTTTTGTTCAATTCTACAAAGCACTGAGGGCGGTACCAGCGTAGCATTTTTGTTCAATTTTGTAAAGCACTGAGGACAGTGTTGTTGAAGGAGGGGTGGAATGTAATACCCCATTTTTAACCCCGTTTGCATTAAATATATATGATGAAAATATTGTATGGAATCATGGTAAGGAGCTCAAGGCCAAGTCCCTTCCATTAATTGATGTTTTGTGTATAGGTGATCAAGGTTGATTCCTACGGTTTATGGTGCTATGTCAAGCACAATATATAATTTTGGACATCATATAAATATGCAATTTAATTAAAAACCCACAACCAGCTATGTCAATGCAACAAATAATGAGATGGGGGCATGATTTCCTAAGGATAAGGGGAGGGAATGTTTAACCTTGATCCATTTTGGGGAAAATCCATGTGTTAAAAGGAAACACCCAAAAACGTATGCCCATTTCCCTCATGCACTCACATTTTCATCTTCCCTCATGTTTTCGAGAGCGACGGGACGCTTTTTATCATCCATCCTTCACATTTTTAGTTTTCTTTTCTCGTTGTGCATGCCCATTCCATCATCTGGATCTCAGTGAAACATCGTGGCCCATTCTGATCATTCTCTTTTCCATTCTGTTCATGTGCACTATGCGTTTGTCATGTTTACAGAACCATTTTTTGTTCTAGGTTTTCCTTCCACTGTTTTCGATCCTCAGTTTTGTTGTGCAATGGTCTCTTCTGTCACAGAGTGAGTGGAAGCCTATTTTGTTGTGTTGACATTGTGGTCTGCTGTGTGTGCATAATTTTTCCTTGGTCTAAATTAGCTTGGAGTAGAATTGAATCTAAAATAGCTTGATAAACCTAGTGTAGGAAGGAACCTCACAAATAGATCTAGAGGGGTTGGTTTTCTTCTTTGCACACCTTGAACAATAGTGGAATTGAAGGAATAGCCTAAGGAACTATGTAGCACAAAAGGGGGTGCTTCCTTTTTTTGGGTTTGTAGATGTTTTTGGAGCCAAGATCGATTTAGTGCAGGTGTCCATAGCTCGGTGGTTGAGCTCATTAGCTTAGCAGTTCAAGTTTTCGAGCTCCCTTACATCCTCATAAACCCATCTGTTATTTGGATGGGAAGGTACTTAATGTGAATGTTGGCTTGGATGATTAGCTTGATAAACCCAACAGTATATTGACTTGTTTGTTTGCATCTTGATAATACCAACTGTGTTGGATTGGATGATTTTGGTTATATTCTTAGCTATGTGTGAGCCTACTAGTCTTCCTTATTCCTTGTCGGAATCATGCCCATATCAGGGGTGGCAGTGCTACTGAGAGATTGATGACTGCACTGGCCTATGGTTGGGTGGAACATTGCAGAGACATAGTTGGCTGCAGAACAAAATTATTTCAAAGATAAGTATCTCTATGTTAATCTCTGCATTTGTAATTTCTTAATGAAATATGATGAACATGCTTAATGTGTTGAATTGATGAATCACTTCCATTGTATAATTTCAATTGTATGCATCTGTGTATGTTTCTTTCCATGCACTCCTAAATTACATTATGGTGCTTAGATGGACAAATTGGTGATGTCCTGAATGATCAAATATATGCATAGACTTCTATTAATAGGTCGTATTTCTTTCCACAACTTGCAGGATGTGGAAACATCCTTTGGTAAATTTTGTTCCCCACACATTTTCCTTCCGCAACTCTCCTTTCCGCATGCAGGATGTAGGATGCGGGATTCAACTTCACAATATCTATTTCCACAATGGTCTATTCCACATGCGAGATGCAGGATACAGAATGTGGAATGTGGGATGTGTGATGCAGGATCGCAATTTTCATATTTCCCTGATTCCATAGACTCAATCATTCTTCACCATTGATTTTTGCGGGTCGACTCTTAGTCGTTGATCAGATCCAAGATGTGGAATAGATTGCGATCGTTGATTTTCGTCACGATTTTCTCCATCCTTCAATATCCTATGATATTTTTCTTCATAGATCGTCATTTGAGAAATGACAGAACCAATTTCTCTTCTATTAGGAAGTTAGAAAATTTACATAGAGTTTAATAGATTGAACTTCGTGTTGGATGCTCCTGCAACAATCAGAATGAGCAGTTATGGTCATGTTCTCTCTCTGGTGGATGGGAGGGGGTGTGATAGGTCCTACTTGGAGAAAACCTACAAGAACCTATATAACCCTTTTAAACATTAATAATTTTTATCATTAACTCTTCCAACCATATGAAATTCGTATAAAGATAAAAAGAATTTGAACCCTTAATCTATTTTTTTAGACCGGTATTATACCATTGAAACTATTCTCCTAATGAAAATCTGATTACTTGCTGAGATATCCCTCAAGTATATTTTCAATGATGCCTACCTTACATCTGCAACATATCATGTGATTCCCATCTATAGCCTCCACCTCATTTATGTATTTGCATTGTTCAATGAACCATTTTAGTGGTGGAAGTGTAGTAGTTTTTACAGATGCTATGGGAATTTCTATGTAGGTTATTGGAGAGTCAACGGTAGGTGGCATATGAAAATATTGAACCAAGTGGTCTTTAATAATGTTATGTCCATTGCAATGAAACTTTGAGTAATTTACTCACTCCCAAGTGAGATTTCTTGAGCTCTAAAGGAAATGAAGTTTCCCATACCTTACAAGCCATTAAATGAGGTGATCGAAGCTAGTTCTAAATCCTCCTAAAAATACATTGATATGTTAAAATGGTGGTCACAAATTCAACATCTTGATATCCTATCATACTAACAACATATATTTGTTAGTCTATAGGTTGGGATATCTCCACATTAGAAACATATTTATATATAACCCACAGAGCCTCCCTACAATGTAAGTTATAAATATCCTTGAAAATAAATAGAATATAAGCTAAAAACACTTATGCAATAAGTAAAGTAAGGGTATAAGAAACTAGGACTCCCTAGCGCCGTCCCCATAGCGTATTCTATAATAAGGTTAATCCCAAGGGGGTGTTCGTATTATTCTAACAAGTAACAATATTATATTATACCTAGCAATATAGACTCATGTTGTGGTTTTACATACAACAAATTTGTATCAGTATAGTGTATTTTTAGGCCCATCTATATATAAGAAGCTATAGATTCATTCATATTCTCTTTTTGCTTTTTTTTTGTTTCTATGTTTTTGAAAAACAAGGAGTAACATAGCGTCTGGTTTCATCTTGTGGAGGTTGTATTCTTCATTTGTTGAATGAGTTTGGACCACATGGGGGATTAAGAGAGAGACTGATTTCATCTTATGGAAGTCGTATTCTTCATTTGTTAGCCGAGTTTAGACTGCGTGGGTCATGACATCATCTTGAGAGGACACAGTCTTGTTTGTGAGGATGATTTGTCGATATTGGGGGTGTTTAATTTATGTTGGGTGCATATCCTTACAGTTCCACATCTACAATGATCTCCATGCTTCGTCTAGGACAATATTAAGGGTTGTTAAAGAAAAAAAAGAAGTTGCAATCCATATTGACACCTACAGGAATCTACTACAACGTTGTTTATTACTCTCATTGTAGTCTTCCTTCTTGTTATGACTGTGCATAATGTTTCTAGGTAGTGAAGGAGGGTGCTGCAGCATAATAAGGGAGTCTGCAAAAATAATTTTCACTCACGGTGTTGAGAAGAAGATGAGTTGGGTTGTTTTGAGGAGCTGGCAGGGAAGGGATGACACCAAACAAGGGCATCTTACTTCCATAAATCATTGTGCACACCCAAGATGCTACATGTTAGAGTTAAAGTAATTTAAGATTTGTTTGTCCACCTTATAACTTCTATTACAGTCATTCTAAACTCAAAGTTATATGAATATGATAGTTAGGGTTTATTTTCCTTGTTATTTATGCAAATAAATCTCTATTACATTTATTGTTCACTGTTAGTGCTAAGAAAATCAAGATATAAAAATTATAGTCAATATACAAGCCAAACATTACACATATGATGGCGTTGATTTGCATACAAACTTCAAAAACCTTGAGATCCAAAACAAGCATGCCAAAGTCTCTGTGTTAAATAGCTTTTTGTACTATCTAACTTTCTTGCGCAGTGGAATTATAGGTTTCCACGCATTCCCTTCCACACTCTATACTTTTGGAATGCACAAATTAGAAGTCATATTTCCTCCTTTCCACTCTCTATCTTTTCGGAATGCGGGAATAAGAATTCAACTTTTCAAATTTCGACACTTCCAAAACAAGAGTTTCTAGATAATTCTTCTTCCCAGCCGTCGATCTAGTGTGGGATTGATCTTTATTGTTGATCTATCAATTTTGTGGCCAGGCTGATTGTTCGTACAACTTACCTTTTCACGCAGCGAAATGGATTTTTGATATTTTGATCAGTGTCCCCACCAAATCAATGGTGGATTCCAAAATTTATTGAGCACATTCCATAGAATATCGTGCAGATGAAATTTTTTTCAAATCTTGCAACTTCTCCTAGCGATATCACTATAAACTATCGATATTCTCCACGATCAATCCCCACTCTATGATCTTTTTTTATTTGAGCAACTAGTTAAGGTTTAACCCTCTACAAAGATTCACTTAATTGATCACTAACAAGATCAATTCTTCTCTGCAATTCGGAAATTATGGAAATCCAAAGCCACATGGTTTATACATAGGGTTATATGGAGTGAATGTGGGATGAATTCATACTTCTACATAACTATATGAAGACATGAAATCAATAAAAACCACACACATATTGTAATCCTCTATTCTATTCAATTCACCAAAAATTCAAATACACACAAAGAGTTCTACTTGTTCACTCCTCGCTCACTCTTTTGTGCACACACCTCTCATTCCTCCATTCATGCTATGTGGAATTTCTTTCCCTCTCAAGCTCTATGAGCTAATCAAAGTTTCTTTAGCTATCATCAAACCTATATGAGCTATCCTAAGCTCTGTTAGCTAACCTAAGCTTCTGCGATCCAACAAGCTCTGTAAGCTAACTAAACTAATAATAAAATAACTCAAACTGATTTAAATACAAGAGGTTTATGTTTCTAGATTCTATAACAAAGGAGTACAATCCTTATTGATCTATGATAACCCTGTGACTCACAACTAACTCAATCCTAACGATTACATGTTGAAAAGGATCTAGCTTCCTTACCCATTTTATTGATATTTTACAAAATAAATCAAATTATAAAGGTACAAAACCCTAGGTCTCTTAAGAGTTCCCTTGAACTTGTGAAATCATGAATGAATTCAGCCACTTGAGCCTATGCTCTTGCATCAACATATCAGAAGTACATTGAATATGAAAACAAACTAAGACTATTTGGCACAGCTCAATGGTATTTTTGACAAGTGTTCTTATGAAATCCCTTAACCAAATTACATAAGCAAATAAGCCAAAAAAATCAGTAGGATCTGATGGGGGTCATTAAACTTTACTATCCAAAGCATATCCCCCTTATATAAAAATTGAACCCTCTCACTTCCTTTAGATAAATCTTGTTCATTGGTCACTGTCTCATCATGTTGAGTGGAGATGAGAACTGTGTGAATGTGCGGAGGAACCATGCACCACTACCATTTTTGTACTCAATGGTTACTTGTGTTTTTCCATCAGGCCTCAACCAGGAGTAGTTACATTCTTTCTAACCTTTGTGAGCTTTGCTCCTAGTTTTGTATCCATCACATGGAAGAGAGTAATCAAATTAGGGGTTTCATTAGTTACATAACCAGTCCAATAAAGGGTAGCGACCCACATACTATACCTCACACAGACTACCATCTAGAATAACATATCATGACCTAGTCAAGAAGCACACAATTAGGCTGCCAACAAATTTACACACCCTCATGACACCCTTAGTAACCCATAGTAGGTCATGGTACCTTCATACACAGGCTTGGGACCCTTAACAGTCCTCAAGTCACTTTCATTTAGTCACGACATTCCTAGAAGGCTTAAGACATGTCACAAGAGCCCTTAGTAGACTCAAGATAGGTCATAATTTTATCTAATAGACTTACAATAGTCACAACCCTACCCTATGGGCCTCCAAAAGTCATGGACCAACATGAGGGATTCCAAATAATCAAGAATCTTCCCTAAGGGATTCCAAACAGTTATGACCCAGTACTAGGGCTTTCAATAGTCACAACCTAGTCCAAGGATATCAAAATAGGTTACGAATGATATCCTAGTAGCATACAAAGGTCATGGCTGAGTCCAAACAATCCACATAGGTCACAGTTCAATCCATATAGCCCTAGCAGGCTGAGAGGAGGCCACGTCTTGCTCATAAATAGTAGTTGCAATAAATGCTAGGTATTGGCCCAATAAAAAACATACTTTAGCAACAACAAGAACTCTAAATGTCAAGACAACGAGCAACACGAAGCCCTTGAGGTCAAGCCAAGGAAAAACAACAAGCCCTAGACGTCAAGCCAAGGAGTAACAACAAGCCCTCATACATTCAATGAATCAAATATCCTATTTTATTTTGTAAAGTCACACATAATGAAATCTTAGGACTTTAATTTCTAATCTTGACAAGTCTTCTAGAAGGGTCATCCTTGTTTCTCTACCTTTTAGGAGAGTTACCAAAATAAACATAAAAAAATATTATGTTGACTTAGGATAGGGTATCTGTTATCACCCAATCATTTTCCTATGGTTGTGGTAGGAGAATCACTGGGTTAACCATTTCAAACCAAGATTTAGACCATAATCTAGACTTTACAATCATATAGGTCTCTCTCTTTGTCACAAGAACATTCACATATACATTTGGCTTTAAGCAAGTTTTCAGAAGGCTAGATTTCTGATAGGGAACATATTTGTTTGTAAATTTGAATATTGTAAGACGGTCGGATATCAAATACCATTGGGAAAAGGAGTTACATTCCGAGTCATTAAAGGATATTATAGCAAATAATGAGAAGTGGTTTTCCTTTTGTAATATGAGGCAAAGTTAGTGTTATCACTCTAGAAAAATCCTCTAGGTTGTAGCTCGAGGATGCCTGGTAACTTACAATGTTTTTGGGGTTTTCTAAAATGGATCAAGTTAGGTGACCTATATGACCTTCCACTCTCAAGACATGCATGAAACCCAATTAGGTACAAGGCTTTTAGTTACCACTGTTCATAGGTTGACAATATGGTGCAGGGATGGAGAACTCATCATGCTAGCAGATTCATACATAAAACAGATACATATAAATGGCTAAATCATGATAAGGAAAGCACTTATAATTCAAATCACATCAACATGCCAATAGGGTGACAGCTATCAAACATTAATTAACTTGAATATAACCTGAATAACACATTCAAACATAATAATAGAAAAGACAAAAATGGAAGTTGAACAAATGATAACAAAAGAGCTTATCTTAGGTCATGAGAAAAATGAGAAGCTTGACAATAGAAATGATCTACAAGTCCCCGAAGTTGAACCCTTTCAATAAAATAAGTATTCGGCTTTATAGCCTTTACAAAAATACTCAGATCCTAAAAACTTGGATCTGATTTAACAAAAATAAACAAAATAATTGTTTTTTGCAAGATTAGGTTAAAAACCCTAACTAACTACTAGTCTAACTAACTGTAGAATTCGTTCACTGTATGAACCTTCTGATAACTAAAGTGACTACTGGAAATCACTGCCACTGGTCGTCTACTAGTTAAGTCATTGTTTCACTTTAATAGCTAAGTGTTGGTGGCCCTTTCTCCCTTTATGTCATAGGAAAACTAAGGCATACCTTCCATGATTTTTTCTTCAGTGTCTTTCATGTTTATACTTTGTCCCTAAGGCATCCATGTTCGCCCAAAAATGGTCCTCCACTTCAAAACTTAATATTATGCCTCTGTATTCTTTCGGTGGTTAAGAGGCCAAAATATCGAAACCGTTAGCTACCGAAAGAAGGGATTTCAGTGGCTAATGAACTGCCTCAGCATCCACCTAAGCCACTGAAAGCCCCGTTCTTCAAAAATTCTTAGGCCACCTCCAAAATTATTTTGTCAAGTTTTTCTACTCAACTTTCTTCTTCAGAAGGATCTATATTAGGAGGGTTAACAACAGCTTGGTTGGCTTCTGGAGGCTGAAGGCTAAATGCAACTTCAGCTAGGGTTTCTAATGTGAGGTGGCTGCTAGGGTTTAGCTTGGCCTCGTTCATCTGCAGTTTTTGAAGACTAATCATCCTATACAATCTTGTGTTGTATTTTAGGTACCTTGTATTCTGTCTCTTTAAGAAAATATACCTTTCTCTTCGCTCCAGGTAAGATTTATGCAACAGCTTGTTCCTACTGGTCAATGTAGCATTATTCCTCTTTACCTCTCTGACCAAAACTTGCATCTCATATACTTTCCTCAGCAACTGATTTATCTTTTGAGTCTTGGTCTTGGTAGAGGAATCCTTTTTTTCTGGTTCATCTTGCTCTTAAGGTGTAGGTGATGGTAGTTCTTGAATCTCTTCTACAACTTGCAAAGCTAGGTTTGCACCTTCTTCTTGTTCGTCTTTTGAATCTAAGTAGGGCAGGTTCAAAATGTTCTCACTTTGTGTTGCAACTTCCTGTCCCTTTTCACTGAAATCCAAGTTTCTTTTGACCTTCTTGGTTTTGGAAGAGGAGGGAGGCTATTCTACTACTGCTGGGGATATGGCCCTTCTCTTTTTTTTCCCATTTCTTGGTGTGCTGGAATTTTTGGCAGGAGACTTCCCCTTTTCTTCTGGCTACACGCCTATTTCAAAACCATTCCAATATAGGAATAAGGCCATTCCATATTCCTCCTTTTCAGCAACTCTTGGATCAACAGTTGGATAAGGCCATGGTGAGATAGTCTACCAGAAATCTTGGTTGGCTGGGCCTTCACCTAGTGTGCCATCTTTGCCAAACTCCTGTGCAAGCAAAAAGTAAAATTCAATGGGATTCTCCCTGTGAAGTGGTTCATCAACTTAAAATGGTAAATCATATCTCTGTTATATCTCCCTTCACATGTTATGTAGACCACAATGGCCTTCAGCAATTTCTTCCACTTTTCTTCCATGCAGGAGGATGGTACACTTTTCTTCCACACCAGTTCCCTATGCTCAGGCTTTAGGTAAGATATGAATTCTACATCTTTTGGTATGGTGATCTTAAACCACTTCTCTCCTGTGCTAGGAAGTTCAGTCACTTCATTAATTAGGGTTTCATCTATTAGAAATTCTTCTTTTCTTATGACTGCCTTGGAACCGTCGAAGGAGAGGGAAAATGCCTCAGCCACCTGCTGTTGTGAACCTTGAATCTTCTCACAAAACCTATAACAGCTAGCATCTTTGAAAAATTGATAGACCTCTAGATGTGCCTCCAGGTAGGTGATATCTACCAACTCCTGCCTAAGAGAAGGTCCTCCCTTCTTCATCTTTGTTGAATGCTACTCCTTTGTACCTGCAACAATAAAACTCAAGCTCTGTGGAAGAGTGTCTTTTAGTAGGTTACCTCTTAGAGATGGTTTTCTAGTGGAGAGAAATGCTCAATTTGAGGGTGGGGTGTACTGAATATTTGAAACTGATTATGAAGGCTTTACCCTTCATTATTGAGGCTAAGGTCAAAGGGTGATATCTTCAATTGATCTTTTTCAAGACCCCTTGCCCAGCAATGATGTCAAAATCAGTCTAGATACTCGTTGGGATTTTCTGTAGCTCTATGGATAGGTGGAGGGAGAAGGAGGGTTTCAAATTTACATCAGTCCTTATCAGTTTCACTAATGACCTCCTCACTCATTCCCTCACGCAGTTATGCAAAATCCCATTATTTCGGTGGTTTATCACACCTTTTAATGATTGTTGCTTGGCTAACAGGGTCTGACTTGAATGATTTCTAACCATTTCCATTTTTTACCTTTTTAGTGGTTAACATCCTTTGGGATTTTTTCTGGTAGTCACCGAAAAGATGGCTTTCGGTGGCTAATGAAATGATATCCCTTTCGCCTAAGCCACCGAAAACGTTTACCCCATGTCGTGGTGAAACTCAGCTTTTAGTGGATAGTAGTATCTCTGAAAATCCCTTTTAACCACCAAAAACCCATCCTTTTGGTGGCTAATGAAATGTCAAATATTTCACCTAAGCCACCTAAGCCACTTTTTCCCCAACGCTTTTTTTCCTGCTTTCGGCGGTTAACGCCCTTCTGGAAATGTTTGCTAAGCTTCCGAAAGAAACACTTTTTGGTAGCTAATGAGATGTTAGAAGTCTTTCCTAAGCCACTAAAAGTTCCTTTACCAATGTTTCTTTCTGTCTGCTTTCAGCAGTTAAAACCCTTCTTGGATTGTTCACTAAGCTGCCGAAAGCAACAGTTTTCAGTGGCTAATGAGTCGTCTGAAGTCTCGCCTAAGACATCAAAAGTGTTTTTACCATTTACTTGCTTGGGCCTGCTTTCAGTGGTTTAATTTTATCCTTTGTTAAACTGTTAGCTACTGAAACAAATCCTTTCAGTGGCTAATGAGCTATTACGAACCCTTCCTAAGCCACTGAAAGCTTAAACTTTCAATTTATCCAACCATAGTACAAACAAAGACCTTCAATTTGTTATTCATCTTCAAATATTCCATGACATGACTTGAATTGTTCATACTATCAAAATGAATTTATTTTGGGAGATAACATCTGGTTCCTACTTGGGGATGGGCACCTCCCTGTGAGGTCCCTAGAACCCCAGACCAAAATTCCTTTCCCTAAAAACAACTAAAAACTTAACACTACCATTTACTGTTTCATTGGGCATGGATTTTATTCTATAAGCAAAAACAACCTAATAACTACTAATTTACAATAACAAGGCCTTAGAGCCTCAAATTAAGTAAAGCTTTAGAAAACACCCATTCACTGGGCCATCAAACACCTCTTCCCCTTCTATATTTTGCAATTTGAAGGTGTTATTCTTTTGTACCTAATCTATCACAAAAGGGCCAATCCATAAAGAGTCAAACTTTCCATGTTTTCCCTTGTCTTGTCTGACAGCATCCCGCTTGAGGACCCAAACTCCAACTTGAAAGTTGTCTACTTTTGTTCTTTTGTCAAACATGACCTTTATTCTCTATTGATGGGCTTCTGATTTTCCTATCACTTGTTCCCTGACTTGCTGCAACTCCACCAAATCCATCATACTCCTCACCATATCATTTGGTTCATCTTCCTCTTCCTGAAAGAAGTTTTCCACTAGCATAATGAGTTGAATGGGAAAAATGGCCTCAGTACCATAAACTAATTTGAATGGAGAAGTACCTATAGATATTTTTTCTGTTACCCTATCATCTCATAAAGCAAACTTTAGCTTAGAATCCCGGCTTTTTTTATTTGTCTCCAATAGTTTTCTGATGATCCTGACTAGGCTTTTGTTGGATGACTCAGCCAGGCCATTACCTTGAGGATAATAGAATGTGGAATGCACTAGCTGAATTCCCATTGACTCACACATTCTAACCAATGCCCCATATTTGAAATACGGTGCATTATCAGTCACTAACCTTGCTGGGAAGACAAACCTGCTAAATATATTCTCATATAAAAACTTCATGATGACCTGATGAGTGGAATTCCTGGTGGGTACTGTCTCTATCCACTTGGTAAAGTAGTCTATGGCCACTAGGATCCATTTATGTTTCCCACTGGAAGATGGATTTATCTCTCGTATGAAATCCATACCCCATTGCTGGAAAGGCCCACTCACTATAATAGGCCTAAGCGGTAAGGATTTGAGCTATTGCTTCCGTATAAATCTTTGGCACTGGTCATAGGCCCTTACAAAAGTACATACATCAGCAAAAAGGACTGGCCAATAGTACCCTGCCCTCAAGATCTTGTGGGTTGTGGTCTTCCAATATTGATGGCCCCCACATGTGCTGGAATGAAAGTGATGCATGACCTAATCTGATTCTTCTTTATCTAGACATCTCAACAAAACCCTAGATAGATCTTTCCAGTACAACAGTTTATCAGCTATGCAGAATTTAACAGATTTTAATTTAAGAGCTCATGCTTGATTAGGAGTGAGACTAGGAGGAACTTCTAATTTCTGCAGAAAATGAATAATACCTTAGTACCACTCACATGAAGATAGGTTTCCATCCACTGGTTGAATCTCATTCTGATCTTGAACTCCCTCTACTGCTACTACAGTTTGTAATTTTGTTGAATTGGAACACGTGAAGTTTATCCCCATTAGTTCACAGTTTTCTTTAGCCATGATTATGGCCAAACGTAGTCCTTTTACTAGCTTAGTGGGATTCACCTCTATATCAAACTCAATGAGCTTGGAAATCCACTTATCTCTCTTTCCATCAATGTCAGGCTGAGTCAAAACATCCTTTACAGTAGATGAAGGGACATATGCAAGAAATTTTTCACAGAGAATGTAAATCCTAAAGGTCTTCAATGACTTGATGAGAGCATAAGCCTATTTCTCAATTGGATCATACTTTAGCTCAGAATCTCTCATGGTTTTGCTGAATAATGCAGTTGGATGATCGAGACTACACCTGCACCTGCTGAGCTTTGAGTGCTAGCTCCATCAAAATACATGTTCCAGATTGCTTGGTCACTTCTTCGGAATACTGATAGGTGGGCTTAGTAAGTTGGACTGATGTTTGCTGAGAATCATCTATTTGCAAAATTCATGACCCAAAATCAGTTTCTACTACATAGATGGGGTGGTTTACTGAATTGCTTTCATTTCTTATGATGTAGGCAAGTTGATTCTCTCTATAAATCCTCTTGTTCTCCCCTCCAAACATGGGTATTTTGGCATATGTAAGGTCCATCTGAAGGGTTCCACCTAGCCTTTTGCTCCATGATCAAGACAACAAGAGACCAAATTTGGGAGGGATATCAGCCACTGCAATATCCATCATGATGCTTTTTGAAGGTAGCTGAGTTAGATTCACAACAAGGTATTTGAGGATGCCCAAGCACTTGACCTTTTTGGATTAAAAGGAGAATAAATCATGGTAGGGCTTTGTAATGCATACTGAAACTAAGCTCATCCATCATAGCCTTTGGCATTAGGTTATGGGAAGCTCCTGAATCCAGCAGACAATTATGAAGGACTTTATCATGGATAATCAAGGATATATAGAAAGGTGTGCATGAGTCCTTTAAGTCTTTGATCATAGGGCCTAGGGTTACAACACGCTTATCATCTTGTAGATTTACAAAGTCAGTATGAATATGCATCTTTGGCTGAAGAGAATTCAATATGGAGGATTTGAATGCATCATTTTTCATTAGCTTGACTAATGGGAAAGGAATATTCAATTTCTAAATCTTTGACTCAAGGTTGAAAGAATAATGCTCTCTATCAGGAAACCTTACCTCATGTATTGGAGCTTTGAGTTGGACATGGTCAGGGCTTGATGAAGGTGCTAGTTTTTGCAATGATTTGGAAATGACACGCACTTTCTTTGGTAAAACAATGGCCTTTTTAGCTGGTGCAGTAGGCTATTTGACAGGAACATCATTCTTGTTTATAGGAGAAACCATCCTAGACCTTAGATTATACCCCCCATAAGCATCAGCCTGATACACTATTTCTTCACTGATTTTCTCATCAATTAGGGCTTCCTCATATTCTTCCTATGTCAGAAAAGAATAGTCAACCTCATCTTCCATGCAGTGGATGTGTTCTTCAACCTATCCTTCTTCCTCAATGAACTCATTCTCTTCTTCTAGTACATCATTCTAAAATGGAGCTCTAATTCTCTGATCTTCCCTTTGATTCCTTTCCCTTACGAGGATATGAACTTGGGGGTTTCCTCTTCTATAAGGGACAAAATTAGGGTTTCAAGGAACAAAATCACTTGGCCCTTTACCCCTTATAGGTATCTGTCCTTGGTCCTTTAGCTTAGAAATTTCAGCATTCAGGTTATCTAACAGTTTGGTAATTTTTTCAATCTTGTTCTCTAATGAAGAAGCCCCAATAGTGTCTGTTGGCTGCTTCTTCCTGTCTATCTTTCCTTTGACCTTCTGAGATGCCACAATGTTAGATTCCACCTCTATGGAAGCATATGGCATGAGTGATAAGGAGGAAAACTTCCTTTCTCTGAGAAGTAGGCAAAAGTCTAAGTCAAAGGCATCTGCATAAGTTACCCTGGTTGAGGTATCAGTGGGCTTGATTTCAGTGGGGATTTTGTTGTACATATTGTTGAACCTCTTGGTGAAGTTGGAGACAAACTCCCCATTTTCTCTTTTCAATTTGATGAACTCTGTGATATAATAGAGTTGGTCTC
This sequence comes from Pseudotsuga menziesii, assembly GCA_001517045.1. Taxonomy (NCBI): domain Eukaryota; kingdom Viridiplantae; phylum Streptophyta; class Pinopsida; order Pinales; family Pinaceae; genus Pseudotsuga; species Pseudotsuga menziesii. Next base: position 34,051 of record LPNX010996780.1, on the reverse strand, counting down.
TCCTCTCTCCCCATTTTTTTAGAAATATTTCATCTACGGCTTCAATTCCTACTACTAATCCAGCAGGCAGTTCTTTGAACCATTTCCTAGCTTGACCATCTAGGATTTGTACAAAAACCGTAGTACACACATCTTCCCATTCTATATTAATGTTCTCAGCATAACTATAAAATTCCTCTAGATTTTCTTCAGCTATGAAATCTCCCTCTCCTATGAACTTAGGCATGTACTTGAGGTAGTCTCCAGTGGGCATGGCTGAGAGAGGGTTAGGAAAATTTAGGGGGGCATACCTAGTTACCAGAATCCTTTCCATTTTGGTCAATTGAGGGGAAGCCATATTGGAAATGGGTATGGAAAGGGTGGAGGAAGGTAGTACTAATGTAGGTAGTAGCTAAGAAGGTGCTGGTAAACTTATCCCAGTGGAGTCACCAAGGATTGGATCTTCAAAAGAAGCAGTGCTTGAAGATGCCCAAACCCTAGAATTTTCTAATGTATTTATAAATTCCTGAGAATTAAGTGTTTCAAAAGAAGAAATAATAGCAGAAATATTTCTTGAAATACCTGATGTATCTTCCTTTGTAGCACTGCTGGTATACCTTAGTGAAGGCATAGCTCTTCTCAGAATCTCTTCTGGATCTAAAACTAGTGTTGCAGGTTTCCCTTGAGGGTTTTCTCTGGTACTTGGTATTCTTGAAGCCACCTTATTTCAATGGAGTTTCCAGATAGATGATTACAACCAGAATAGTGTCCAAGCTTTGTCTATCATCAAATCAAGGATCTATTTCATCTCCTAGGGAAGCTAAGCTTCAGTCTTCTCTCCCCGGCAACGGCGCTAATTTTTTATCACTCAAGGAAACTCCTCTAGGTTGCATCTCGAGGATTCCTAGTAACTTACAATGTTTTTTGGGTTTTATAAAATGGATCAAGTCATGTGACCTATATGACCTTCCACTCTTAATACATGAATGAAACTCAATCAGGTACAAGGCTTTTAGTTACCACTGTTCATAGGTTGACAATATGGTGCAGGCATGGAGAACTCATCATGCTAGAAGATTCATACATAAAATAGATACATATAAATGGCTAAATCATGATAAGGAAAACACTTATAATTCAAATCACATCAACATGTCAATAGGGTGACAACTATCAGACATTAATTAACATGAATATAACCTAAATAACACATTCAAGCATAAGCACAGAAAAGACAGAAATGGAAGCTAAACAAATGATAACAAAAAAGATTATATCAGGTCATGAGAAAAATGAGAAGCTTGACAATAGCAATGGTCTACAAGTCCCCGAAGTCAAACCCTTTCAATAAATAAGTCTTAGGATTTATAGCCTTTACAAAAATACTTAGATCCTGAAAACATGGATCTGATTTAACAAAAATAAACAATTTTTTTTTTCAAGATTAGGTTAAAAACCCTAATTAGGTACTAGTCTAACTAACTATAGAATTTGTTCACTGTATGAACCTTCTGATAACTAAAGTAACTGCTGGAAACCACTGCCATTTGTCCTCTACTAGTTAAGTCACTGTTTCACTTTAACAACTAAGTGTTGGTGGCCCTTTATCCCTTTATGTCATAGCAAAACTGAAGCATACCTTCCATGATTTTTTCTTCAGTGTCTTTCATGTTTATACTTTGTCCATGAGCCATCCATGTTCACCCAAAAATGGTCCTGCACTTCAAAAATTAATATTATGCCTCTGTGTGATTTCGATGGTTAAGAGGCCAAAATATCGGAACTGTTAGCTACTGAAAGCAAGGATTTCAGTGGCTAATGAACTGGCTCACTAGCCGCCTAAGCCACTGAAAGCGTTGTTCTTCAAAAATTCTTAGGCCACCTCCAAAAATGTTCTTTCAAGTTTTTTTTCTCAGCTTTCTTCTTCAGTAGGCTTTGTGTTACGAGAGTTAACATCAACCTGGATAGCTTCTAGAGGCTGAAGGCTAACTGCAGCTTCAACTAGGTTTTCCAATGTGAGGCAGCTGCTAGGGTTTAGCTTGGCCTCCTTCATCTGCAGTTTCTAAAGAATAATCATGCTATACAATCTTGTGTTGTCTTTTAGGTACCTTGTATTCAGTCTCTTTAAGAAAATATACCTTTCTCTCTTCTCTAGGTAGTATTTATGCAGTAGCTTGTTCCTACTAGTTAATGTAGCATTATTCCTATTTATCTCTCTGACCAAAACTTCCATCTCATATACTTGCCTCAGTAACTGATTTATCTTTTGAGTCTTGGGCTTGCTAGAGGAAGCCTTCTCTATTGGTTCATCTTGCTCTTTATGTGTAGGTGATGGTAGTTCTTGAATCTCTTCTACAACCCGCAAAGCTAGGTCTGCACCTTCTTCTTGTTCCTCTTCTGAATCTGAGTAGGGCAGGTTCAAAATGTTCTCACTGTGTGTTGCAACTTCCTGGCCCTTTTCATTGAAATCCAAGTTTCTTTTGACCTTCTTGGTTTTGGAATAGGAGGGAGGTTGTTCTACTAATGCTAGGGATATAGCCCTTCTCTTTTGTTTCCCACTTCTTGGTGTGCTGGAATTTTTGGCAGGAGACTTCCCCTTTTCTTCTAGTTGCAGGTCTATTTCAAAACCATTCCAAAATAGGAAATAAGGCCATGCCATATTCCTCATTTTCAGCACTCTTGGATCAACAGTTGGATAAGGCCATGGTGAGACAGTCTGCCAACAATCTTAGTTGGCTGAGCCTTCACCTGGTGTGCCATATTTTCCAAACTCCTGTGTAAGTAAAAAGGAAAATTCAGTGGGCTTCTCCTTGTGAAGTGGTTCATCAACTTAAAATTGTAAATCATAGCTATGTTATATATCACTTCACATGTTATGTAGACCACAATGGCCTTCAGGAGTTGTTGCCACCTTTCTTCTAGCCAGGAGGATGGTACACTTTTCTTCCACACCACTTCCCTATGCTCAGGATTTAGGTAAGATATGAATTCTACATGTTTTGGTATGGTGGTCTTAAACAACTTCTCTCTTGTGCTAGGAAGTTCAGTGACTTCAGTAATTAGGGTTTCATCTATTAGAAATTCTTCTTTTCCTTTGACCATCTTGGAGTCATCGAAGGAGAGGGAAAATGCCTCAGCCGTCTGCTGGTGTGAACCTTGAATCTTCTCACAAAACCTATAGAAGCTAGCATCTTTGAAAAATTGACAGACCACTGGATGTGCCTCTAGGTAGCTGATATCTCCCAACTCCTTCCTGAGAGCAGGTCCTCCCTTCTTCATCTTTGCTGAATTCTACTCCTGTGTACCTGCAACAATAAAAATCAAGCTCTGTGGAATAGTATCTGTTAGAACGTTGCCTCTCAGAGATGGTTTTATAGTGGAGAGAAATTCTCAATTCAAGGGTGGGGTGTACTGAATATTTGGCACTGATTATGAAGGCTTTATCCTTCATGATTGAGGCTGAGGTCAGAGGGTGATGTCTTCAGTTGATATTTTTGAGACCCCTTGCCCATCAATGATGTCAAAATTAGTCTGCATACTTGTTGGGATTCTTTGTAGCTCTATTAATAGGTGGATGGAGAAGGAGGGTTTCAAATTTACATCAGTCCTTATCAATTTCACTAATGACCTCCTTACTCATTCCCTCACGCAGTTATGCAGAATCCCATCCTTTCGATGGTTTATCACGCCTTTTAATTATCGCTGCTTGGCTAACATGGTCTAATTTGACTGATTTCTAACCGTTTCCACTTTTTACCTTTTCGGTGGTTAACAGCCTTCAGGAGTTTGTCTTGTAACCACCGAAAATATGGCTTTCATTGGGTAATGAAATGATATCCCTTTTTCCTAAGCCACCAAAACCGTTTAGCCCATGTCACGGTGAAACTCATCTTTCGGTGGATAGTAGTATCCCCAAAAATCCCTTTTAACCACTGAAAACCCGTCCTTTCGAGGGCTAATGAAATGTCAGAGCTTTCGCCTAAGCCACTGAAAGTGCTTTTTCCCCAATGCCTTTTTTCCTGCTTTCAGTGGTTAACGCCCTTCTAGAAATGTTTACTAAGATGTTGAAAGCAACACTTTTTAGTGGCTAATGAGATGTCAAAAGTCTCGCCTAAGCCATTGAAAGTGCCTTTGCCAATGTCTCTTTCTGTCCACTTTTAGTAGTTAAAACCCTTCTTGGATTGTTCACTAAGCTGCTGAAAGAAACACTTTTTGATGGATAATGAGTCATCTGAAGTATCGCCTAATCCATCGAAAGTGTTTTTACCATTTACTCACTTGGGCCCGCTTTCACTGGTTTACTTTTATCCTACGTTAAACTGTTAGTTACCAAAACAAATCCTTTCAATGGCTAATGAGCTATTAAGAACCCCTCCTAAGCCACCGAAAGCTAAAACATTCAATTTCTTCAACCATAGTACAGACAAAGACCTTCAATTTGCTAGTCATCTTCAAATATTTCATGACATGACTTGAATTCTTCATACTATCAAGATAAATTTATTTAAGGAGATAAGAGTGAGTATAATATTCAGTAAAATATCTTCAAGTGGTGATAGGATAAAGGATAAAATGTCCAGTGCAGCAAGAGGCGCCTACCTATGGATGAATCTCTTGAAAACACCTTTAGCAGAAACAACAATAGCGGTAATGATAGAAATGGAGCATATAATAAGGATGAATTCCACAACAATCATTACAAACACATTACGAATGCTATATCTGATCAAAGGTGCGCTTAAAAAAACAAATTCCTCACATACAACTAGAAAGCATAAGTAGAATTTACACATATGAAAATGATGCAAACAAGAAACACAAACTGAATATGAACACTGTGATGAATCTCAGAAAATCAGAGAAAAACTTTTCATTAACACTTCCAAGAAACTTTTACAGAGCTACAATCCAAGAACAGAGGCTTCAAAAATGGAAGTTGAACCTTTCCTCCTTCGTATAGGTTACATTTATAGTGCATTAGTTTACCCCCGAGATGTATCTCGAAACAAGGCATCAAAATTAGTTACATTACAGGAATCAAACCCAAAAGTACGTCCTAAATCCTAACAAATTTTGACGCAGAATATGCATCATTCACACAAAACATTTTGGGAAGGAACATTGTGTTGTGCGTGACCAATCAAAAAGGGAAATCTCAACATCTGAGGATTTCTGGATCGCTTGATGAAAATGACAAATCCAAGAATATTTTTAACAGACTACGACTGACTCATCTACCAGCGGGCCTTCCAGGATGATTATTACTTAGTCTATGTATATCTTTCCACTGCTGATTTGTAGGGGTGGAAATCTCAAATATATCCTTTAAGAGAACATCAAGGTCAATCAAGGGGATATGGCCAATAGAAGGGAGATCTTTTTTGACATTACTGAATTGAGCCAAGAGCTCAAATTCCTCAATGAGTTTATCAATGATTACCTCTCCCTTTATCCCACCATTCATACCATCAAACTTTTCATGGTTTATTCTTTCCTTGTTCAGTAGTTCAACATATTTTATCTTAGGAATCAGCTTCCCCTCTGGACCGCAAAACTCAGGAAACCCTTTCTGCAACAGGGGCTGGAACAATTTGTTGAACTTTTATACCCCTTGCTGACTAATTTCAATCCTAGTAAGTGCATTTTGTAACATGTTTTTCTTTATGGCCATCCTCCTTGTTTCCACTAGAACTGAAATCCTGTCAGTAATCCCCAGGGCAATTCGTTCTTCCCCAAAGGCTTAGTTCAAATCAAAAATCGCCTTCTGGGTCTCCTTCCTAAACCTTTGTGCTAGAATTTCTTGTAGATATTTACATATTCTACTTGCTACCATAGAAACCTATTTATGCTCATCCACCATGACCAAATTCTTTCCGAATTAGGGCATATCCTTTATCAGTGCATCCCAGAGAAAATATTTATCCCCTTGCAAAGGAATTCGGAATATGACCCTTTCCTCAAACCTATATACATTTTATTTGAGTGTCCTGATATCTTCAGCAGAGTCTTCAATTTCCTTAGAAGTGATCCTTTCCCTGAGCTCTTGATTGGCCTCCTTCAATTGAGTGATTTCCAGGTCCTTCAGGGACATGTCAGAAATATATTTGATCGTCATAGTAGTGGGTGATTGGTACTCACGGGTTCTATAGTCATTAAAATCATCAATTCTCTTCTTTATCTTTTTCTTTTCTTCTTCCCATGTGTACTTTTCAGCCTCCATCACAACAAGACAACCTTTCAAATCCAAAACTTCATGCTGCAATATCTCAATCTCCCCTTGTAACTGTACGTTTTGAGGAGGTAGCTGGATATCTTTCATAGGTGTCTTGCTTTTATTTTTGTAATCATGTCTCTTGGCCAGCGGCTTAGCTGGTAAACTAGGATTCTATGTTTCCACTAGTTTCTTAGATGCAAGGGGATGCTGTAAATTGTTATGTGCATTTAGGTCTACCACTTGGTCATTAAGGAGTTTCACCTACAGGTTCTAGGCCTTATTTGTTTCCTTTTCCTACTTAAATTGGGTCTCTAGTTTAACCACCCTTTGTTGGGACCTGAGATGGGATAACACCTCCTTAGTCATATCATCATATATGAGATCACTAAATACCTTATGGAACACAATCTTATATGGGATTGAGAACTGATCCATCTTGAATTCGACCTATGAAACTCGTTCCTCATTAGTGATGGCTAGGTTCAGGGAGTTTGTTGTAAGATTCCTGGAAGTAGTTGTAATTTCCTAATTCTGGTGTATAGAACTGAACACTCTTTTAGTTATTTAATTTAAATTAAATATTTTGAAATTGAATTACTCCACAAAAAACCTTCTTGGAGTGGGCAAATTGGGGAATTTTTCTGGGAAATTTTACAGGAAAGGAAGTGATTAGTGGGAAGAAATAAAAGAAATTTCAGACATTTAATTTTCTCTTCCCTAACACATTTATATTTGGTTCCATTTATTTTTCAGAATCCACGCCGCGGAAACCTACTTCCACGCTTCTGGGCAGCCAAACCGTGAAACTAGGAAGAGTAATTCAGCCTGTTTCAACCAGGGGCTTATGGAAACTTGCAGAGGGTTGTTATAGAAGTAATATAACATAAATAATAGGTAAAAACACCTTTCATAATTTCTTGTGTGTTCTGAGAATTTTTGGATGAATTTGAGTTTTTTCGGTAGATTTGGCCAAGAGAAACCTTGCGTAGAGGAGGATCCAAAAAATTCATATGATCAAAATAAAAAATAGTTATATATATTGGTATGGTAAGGTGGGTATTTCAATGACCCATAGGAACTAACAGGGATCAGTTTTAGTTTATAGAANACTAAAAGCTAGTAATCTAGCTAGGGTCTAAAGAAAGTAGTTAAATCAAGTGAAATCGATTTCTGTAAAACATGAGAATTATAAAAGAGGTAAATATAAGTTTTATTAATATGTAAAATCACTTAAATAAGTTCCCCAGCATGACATATTCCTTATAGCACTCATATTTGTTAATTTTACCCCATACATTGATAAATTAGGCCTTTTAGGGGAAACTGAGACAAGATTATTTATGGGTAGGGATATTTAGACCTGATAAATATAATTTTTTGAATATTATAAACCTACAAAAAAAATTACATAATTGAATGACCATTACAAGGATGCTCCAAAAATGAGGGGCAGGAGGCCCGAATCATCACTAGCAAGGGGCTGTGAGCATATGTGAAGCATGAGCATCACTGGATCTCAACCTGAAATTAATGGAGGATGAAAATAACTATGATTATGGTTTAATGTCTGAAATATAGCACTCCACACCTGCAATTGAAGAGAAGGGGATGGAAGGAAAGGGGAATGGAAGGCTGGGGCTCATCTCCTAGTAGTCTGAGGCACAACACTCAGAGTTAATGCTCAAATAATCATTCAGAAATCAAATAATCAACCAAACTGAAGCAACAGGTTTGAATTTATATTTTATATACTTATGGATGACCTGCTTAGTAAGTTGAGGCCAATGGTGACCTATGAGAGCAAGTCAACCCCATGGGTGACCTAACCCTAGCCACAAAAGCGCCCCCTTTGGGAAATTAGGCAAGTAGGACCATGTGGAATTGTTTCCAATTCCAAATCATCCTTCACAATTAGAAACTACACCCTCCATTAGTCAAAATATGCCTCTTTTGAGTTATGACAGCTTTCTGCTTTTCCTGGGTCATAAGGAAACTCTTTCTGTCCTTAAAAAACTTTCCTGCTTTTCTCTTACATCTTTTCTGAGCTCCATAAGAGGAAACTGCGCCCTCACCTTTGAAATACTTTTTTGCTTTTACCTCTATCTGTTTTTTCTGCTTTTAGGAAACTTCTCTTTATTCTCTTACTTGCTTTTGTCATGGACTTTCTTATTTTTACCAAGGAAAGTTGAATAGCTTTCCCCAATGCACCCTCCTGACATGGAAGCCTTAATTCCACATCATTATTGTGTATAATAAATAAAATTGCTGAAATAAAATTAAATACATGCCTTAAACAATTATTAGTAAAAATTTATCCTAGGAGGAATAATTAATAACAACTTGAGCCCCTAGGAACTTAGCATGGTCGACACTTTTAATGGTCAATTTGAGGGAACATGACAGTCCTCCCCTCCCAAATTTGCTTGTCCTCAAGCAGAATCACCACAGAGTGTTGCAAATTTTTCCACCATGTTTTTGCTGCACCACTCTGATCATAGCCATTTTTAAAATGCCACTTCCTTTAGCAAAATTTCCAACCCAGTTAAAGTAACTGAGTAGAATTCCCGGATCACACTGCCTCCTCTACAAGGACCCAAATTTTTCTGCCACCTTTTGAACTCTGTCATTGCTAATAATTCTTGGATCCCATGGTTTTATTGGCCTCCTTCCACCCATCAATAATAATAAAAAATTTATCATTATAGAGGAGGAAAATGAGGTTATGAAAATCATACCACCATATTGGGAGCTCATCTCTCCCCATGTGAAATTGAACATTTTTTAAACTCTCCCACTAGACATGGAGTTCCTTAATGTGGTACCAAATCATCTTTATCCTCTCTAAAGTATGAAAATCCATGTGCAAGCTAGCACTGGAACTCACGTCACTATTGTTATGAATACACAGGAGGTCATCCCATGCTCCTCCATGTATACTGAAAGCATCATATAGCAGCCATACATGATCATTCCATTTCTCATACAATTTATTTTATGTGTCCAATGTATCTCCATTGATTGAAGCAATATTTTTACCCTCCAGTGCACATATCTCAATCATGTGTCTAGCCACCCAATCAATGGACAGACAAAATTTCATGCTAAATGATTTAGGTGGGAATAATCTAGCTACTAATAATGCACTTGTCAAACCACATGGATTGACTATCAATACCTCAACTAGAAGAGTGAAAGTATCATGCTCCTCTTTTGGCATCAATAGAAAAAATCCTTTCACCCAATTTTTATCCCCACATGATGTGGCCGAAATAGAAGTGTGGGATGAAGAATTGTGATCCAAATCCCTACAATGCTCATCAATCAAGATAATGGATCCACAAATTCCTCCATTAGTTTTTTGAGTGACAGTGTGATCATGTGCCTCCTCCAAAATTGTACAACATTTTCCTAGAGGCAACTCATAATCTCTTAGGAACCATGCAAGTGCTTGATCTTCATATTGCTTGACTTCAATTTCCTCAAGAACATGCCAATCAGAATGCACCTCATTTTCATGTGTATGGGAGGTATATAATAGCTACACAATAATTCTTTGTTGTTGTTCACATGTCAAGACAATGTCAGTCACAACAAAAGAATTATTGCAGAAATAAAAAAATTTCCCTCCCAAGGTCTTCATTCCAAATATGTCTCTATGGAACTCAACAGGTGCTCCCCTCTTCATCCAATGGATCAACTCTCTGCCATTGACCCTCACATTGAAAGTATGTGTAGATCTGATGCCTTCTTTTCAAAAGTGGCTGCACACACATGCCTTTTCTGCTGCTTGTAAATCATAGAAAAATCAGCAATATTAAAAACAATTTTCTTGCAACCAGGCATAAAAATTTTACCTTCCATATTTTCCTCTTTAGTGATTCCTCTATCCAACCATCCAGTGGATGAATAAGAGATATTTCTTGCTGATTTATATGATCAATAATGATCTATCTCTTCTGCAATAGGATCTAGCTCCCATGGGGACAAATCATGATCCCCCTGTTGTGCATGCGACACAAACCAGAAAAATTTCTTCAGTCACTGTTCATTCCCCACTGGTGTTTCCAGATCTAGGACATGTGGCAAAGAACTCTGAACCTTCTTTGCATGTTTGAAACCTTCAATAATCAGACTTATGGCTGCAAAATTTTCATTATTGGCTGGCCCAAATTGGGTGCTCTCATCCCACTCTTCCATGGGAGAGTGTCTGTCTTCAAGGAACAACTCAAGTTTCCTTGGAAAGAAATCAAGTGCTTGGTTCTCATAAAATTGTTCTGCACACTTGTTGCTGCCGCAATTGTTCTCCCTAAATTTACTTTATTTAAATTCTGGGCCCCTCCTCATCGTTTTTTGCTTGGTTTGGTCGTGAAACTCTTGAGCCTCTCAGGCGTTTTTCTTTTAGTTTTAATTTGAAAATGGATGTCAGTTGGTTTATTTATGCCTTGTTCAGTTTCGGTTTGAGTTGTGGATGTCTAATTTTCTGGTCGAAGAAAAGGAAAATTTTTGTTTTTCAGAGTTTCCTTTTTGAAGAAAGAATGAACCCAGCTGTGCCTGATCCTTAAAATTGTTTCAATATTTGATTGTTTCTTGCGATCAGGCCACTTTTTAATTTCAAATCAGAAGCCGTTAGTCTTCTGTTCCGCCATCGTTGTGGCCCTTTGATCATTCTAGCATCCGATTCTCTAGATCTCGCCGACTTCTGATTCATATTTAACCTTAAGTCGCTTTCCCATAGCCCTGAATCATCCGCCGTTACGGCTGGAAGATCCTATGAGCTTCCGATTCTAATGTCGGCCGACGTCCGACTTATTCTCCTCCTTCCCTCGTTGCTTGTCTCCAACCTTTGTCTCGTCCTCCGTTTCGGCTGGGAGATCCTTTCAACTTTCGATGTACCATCCTTCCGACGTCCGATTAATGATGTTTCCCTCCTATGGAGTGGTCTACCCATCCGACGTAAGTATTGTTGAGCCACCAGTAAGTCTCCCGCCATGGTCGAGGTAGTGGTATCGACGCCTGGTGATTTCCTTGCGGGCTGGTTGTTTCATGAGTAGATCTGACTATTTTATAACGTAACCCCAGTGGATGATGCTTGTCGATCGATTATAGGTGAGTGTGGAGGAGCGATCAATATGCCACGGCGTGGAGAAATACGAACCTTTTAATAGCAAACACGGAGTTTTGAAAGGCCCGGCAGTTACCCAACCAATCATGAATGTGCGTTGAAAGATGGGGGATCAGGAACGTTTTGGAAACTGGAAAGACACACATTTAGGGGAAGCCCGAAGGGTCGCAAGTGGTAGTTTAAATATCTGAAAGTAGGAATGAGACGGGGATTTATCCCTGGGAAATTTTGTAAACCATCTATTGTAAGAGGAACTACTTCGTTTTACAGGATAGACTGCGAACTTTGCTGGCTGGAAGAGGTGCAATATGGAATACATCACATGTATTTAATTGAGCTATGTGAAGAGGAACTATTTTGTTTTCAGCTTTGACTCTTTAACTGTGAGAATGTTCTGATTTCTGAACCTATGTTCTTGCTGGAATATTCTTAAGTTTAATTTCGTGATGTGGTTTTCGATGGTGAGTAATATTGGCTTGTTCATAAATAATCAGCTATCTGGTTGTTGAAATATTTTGTAGAGTGTTCATGTGTTTTGGAAGAAAGTCCCAGCTATCTGAAACATTTCACAATGCATGTACTGATTGTATTATTCACCCAACATGATAATCCTGCTCCCTAGGGATAGATTAGATAGTTAGTTTATTTCTTATTGTATCTGATTTGGTTGCTTGCGAGCACAAGACGAGAGGTAATAACCTACGCATCACATTGTGACCACTCCCTGCATCTTGATCACCCTGCATTTAGTTAGGCACTTGAATTTCATTTCTTAAAGGAAAAAACACAAAAACTCGATGGACTGGGCCGCAACCGGTAAAGCCTTTGTTTTGTTACTTGAACTACGGTAGCCGGACCGCAAACTGGACGGATTCCCTATACCAAACAATCAACGGGCTAGTTGTGAACGTCGATTGGGGAGAATCCCTTACTGTTGCCGCCTGCGATTTTCCAGGCCTCAACAGTTTTGGCGCTAGAAGGAGGGCCGCCAATGCATGGCTGACCAAGGAAACTCATTTTCCTAAGATTATTCCACTGGTTATAGTTCTGAAAGTAGTGGACCGTGAAATCCAATTCTGGAAGAAGAAAAAAGAGAACATCTATATGCTGTTGGTAACAAAATAGTTAATGACCTAAGAAGACACACCCAGGCATATGTAAAGAAGCTTGGAGGGTTTCCAATTATCCCTGACTTACCTAGAAGAGAGTACAAGAAGAAAAACTGTCCTATAGCAGAAGATTCATTGTTGGTTGGAGACTGGGAAGAACTTGTAGAGACTGCTTTGCAAGAAGTTGAGCTACCTTTGAATCAAGAAGGCCCAGAAACCCCTTTCATTTCTCCTGTTCACACCCCTGTTGGTTCACCTCCTCACTCTCCACCTCAACTCATGGCCGGTGTTAACGCCAATCAACCTCCTCCCAATCCACCTAATCCACCACCTGCATGGAAATCCAGGTCACCCCTAAACCTGACTCCCCCTTTGCATGACCTACCTCAAGATTTTGAGAAGTTACTGCCTAAATTTGACCCCAATGAGAAGATCCTAGTGGACGATCACCTACAAAGTTTCTACTTGGAAATAGAAGGTCTGAGGGCTGGGGAACATGAAGATGTAGTGTGCAAACTTTTCCCGCATACCCTCAAAGGAGCTGCTGCATCTTGGTACTTTGGGTTGCCTGCTAATTCTATCCCGGATTGGGATACTTTCGAGAGAATTTTCAGAAGTAAGTATGCAGTTCAAAAGACTCACGTAGCCCTTATGAAAGGACTATGTGCACTGAAGAAAGAGAAAAGGGAAAAAGTGCACAGTTTCACACAAAGGTTCGCAGCATATCTTAAGAACTTTTCTGAAACAGACAAGCCTTCAGACAAAGTACTAATTGAGTACTATACTTCAGCTTTGGGTCCTGATCTAGCCATGTTTGCGAAAGGTAGGGCCAAGCCTACTCTGACAGAAACCTATGAAAAAGCAGAAGTGGTGGACGCTGAGAGAGAGAGTATTGAAGATTACCCCGAACAATCAGGAGAGAGAAGGAAAACTTTATTGTTCACTAATCCTAAAGAGGAGAAAAAACCAGATTATGAAAGTATGGCCAAAATGATGCAAAAGCTGTCTAATAAGATCATAGACTTGGTAAAAGAGAAGGAAACACAGAAGTTCTACAGGCCTTATTATAAGAAAAGGGAGGAAAACAATCAGTCCCAACCTCCTCCTCACAATACTGCATCTATGAATTTGACAGAGATAGGGATGGAAAATTTCTGCACCTTTCACCAGAAGCCTCACTCCGAAAGGAACTGTCCACAATGGATAAATTCAATGACGTTAGTTATGAATCAGATGTTGGATTCGAGACTAACGGAAGAAGATGATGATGAAAAGAAAGAAAATGCTGCTTCTACTTCTACAAACACTAGTGGAAAATGAGAGATTAGTGACCAAAAAAATGACCAAAATCCTCATATCAATGACCACTTTTGGTTTGGCGATCGTTGGTGGCTAATTTGCGGTCTTTTATTACGCGACCAAAATTGGTCATTTTTATTTTGGTCATTTATAGCTTGTCAGTTGGTCATTAATTTGGTCATATATTTGGTCATTAATTTGGTCATATATTTGAATCAATGACCAAATATATGACCACATTTATGACCAAATTAATGACCACATAACAAACTAGAATATGACCAAATTTGGTCGTGTAATAAAAGACCGTAAATTAGCCACCAAAACTGTTTTTTGGTCATTGGTATGCGAATTTTGGTCATTTTTTTGGTCATTTATATCTCATTGTTTGGTCACATATCTCTCAATTTGTTGTCATTTTATATGCGAATTTTGGTCATTAATCTCATTTATTGGTCACTAATTTAGTCATTTTTAATCGGTTTATGTGGTTATTATATTTTAGTAAATTTAATGGTGTCCATTATTAATCAATATAAATTTTTAATATGATATTAAATTTACATTAAAAAAAGAAATAATACATTATTTATCATCATCTAATAGACATGTGATTTATGCAATGTCACATTAATTAGTTAGTTGCAACACTTATGAATAATATAAAGTAAAATCATATAAGGTTTAAACCACAAATTATATTATATGAAATGTCAAGTATTACAATAAATATGAGTTTTCTCAAAAACTATCTCCATATAAGTTTACATGAAAATCATCTAGTACATCGATGACTTTTCAAAATATTACAATTGCTAAACCATCCCACTTGTACTTGGCTGCTAAGCCATACTTAGATCACGCAATAGCTTCAATTAACCCATACTTAGCAGCTTGAAAACCTCAGCATGAGGCTCTTCATACTCAATGGCAAAGCCTCAACAACAGGCTCTTCATACTCAATGCCTACTTAGTTATTAAGTTCACTCCTGCAAAATCCAAAAAAAAAATGTCAGTTGTAAAGTAGAAAAACAAGGAACTGTAAAGTAGAAAAACAATGAAACAAATTATTTATAATATTCAATAGCTAACAACAACAAGGGATGCCAGCAGCAAAGTCCCTACCTTTAAAAAAAATTGAAATAAAAACCTAAAAGGAAATTGGAAACTCTTGTAAAATCATATACTTGAAAGTTGTGTAATGTTATCTTTTATCAGAAAATGCCCAACTCCCATAACGATCTTAGGATTGACAAACAATCACAAAATAATTGGCAATGCAAGGTAAGGAACACATCATTACCTTCATTTTTCTATAATGAAAGCATTCTAGAGAAAAGTGCAAAAATCTATTGTTCTGATTGTGGATGCATAGTGGTGGCAAATACCTACAAATCTCTGCAGATTTTTCAGCATAGGAATGGAGTTACACCATCAGTTAGTGAAAAAAAATCAGCAACCCTAGAAACAAAAATACTTTGGTCGAATTAGGAAGCTATAGAACACTTGTCTAACAGATAAATAACAATTAAATACTATCGCATATATTAATAGTTGCAACTAAATGAAATAAATGACTACAAAGAGACATGAATATGATATATACACTGGATGTGTGTTGTTGAACCCTTGCATTCATGTAGTACTGATTATAATTGAACACCATGCCACCTATACAATGATCAAATCTCTGCAGATTTTTTTAGCATAGGAATGGAGTTACACCATCAGTTAGTAAAAAAAAGTCAGCAACCCTAGAAACAAAAATACTTTGGTTGAATTAGGAAGCTATAGAACACTTGTCTAACATAGATAAATAACAATTAAATACTATCGCATATATTAATAGTTGCAATTAAATGAAATAAATGACTACAAAGAGACATGAATATGATATATACACTGGCTGTGTGTTGTTGAACCCTTGCATTCATGCAGTACTGATTACAATTGAACACCATGCCACCTATACAATGATCAAACATACTATTAAAAAATGGAATTCCTAATAGCATTAGAGATTGGGGTCTCTTACCTACTTCCCTGGCATGGTCAAGGCAGTCAAGTTTATATTACAAGTTGCAGGTTCAAGTTATGTGAAATCGTGAGGCTTTAGCATGTGTTATTTGGTAATATATTGGCCCCAAACAAAATCTGACAAGATCTCTCATTAAATTGCTAGGATTATATGCATAAATTTCTTTAAGGAAAATCATGTACCTGCTGTAACAATCCCATTTACAGCAGAGGCATATAAAAGATCTGGACATCAGCAAATAGTCCAATAACCTCCATCGA
>LPNX010996780.1:0-13671 GCA_001517045.1 Pseudotsuga menziesii | reverse complement strand
TTAACAACCTTTCAATCTAATACATGCCTTTTGGAGAAAACTACAGGAAGGTTGTCATGAATAGGTGAAGTGCACTAGTCTACAATGATAGGTTTACTATTAATACAATCTACGAATGTGAGGAAGCATCCATTGGGTCCACGACTCCCCACAAGGTTATCCTTCCAAAAAAAGCTAAAAAAGGAAACCAAGTTCCCCCTGTTTTTGTACCTATGTAAGCTAAATTCCAACTAATCGAATACTTTTTTAATTATGAAAAATAAAAATAAAAACTTACAAGTCAAAGACATGCTTTTTATCTTACCAGTCATCATTAGATCCATTTGGTGTTGTATACAAAGAACCATCTTTTCTCCAATCCTCAATCAGTTGTTTATTGTAAGGATTGTCTGCTAGCATTCGTGTAGCACGCTTGTTGTGCAATAAAATGAGAGGCCATTTCTTCTTCGGGCTTCTTTGGTGCAACACATTGACTACAGAGCATAACTGTAAAGAAATAAACAAATTGCATAGATAGTAAAACTTTAATGATGCATTACGAGTAAGATATATTAGCAGCAATGAAATGTATTTCCATACCCAACTAAATCTAAATGACATACAAATCCATGAAGTGTGATGCAAATATAAAAATGGATATAAACCGATTACTTTCTCACTAACCTGAGAAACACTAAAACCGCCATCAACAAAGTTCCACTGATAAAGGCCTATATTTGCACCATCCACAATAAAGTCATATGGCCCATGGCAATCCAACCATTCCTGGATGAAAAGGAGCACATTATTTTGACAAATATTAAGTTCATCAGCAATCTGTTTAAAGCTCATGACTCAATTTGATTTTAAAACATGACATACAAACAACATAAAATTACAAATTAGAATCAAACTTTCTATAAGATTATTGCGTTTTCCTAATACAAACTTATTAAGCTTCCTGAGCATTCATCCAACCAGGATGAAGTATATCACATGATTTTCCATATCAAAGCATTTCAGAATCTAGAAATACCCATTTCAAGATGTCAGTGGTCCACCAGACTATGATCTAGAGGTCAGGTAGAACTTAAAAGCATCGATATTCACAAGTTCAAACCCATCAAAGTTAGGGAAATTTAAAAACTAAATAAAATATGATTCAATCAAGAATTACTCATACTGGGAATCAGTGTTACTGCAGTTTTCAGATAAGAAATTTGGGATCAATCCCTTCCTCCAAGGGCTTCTAAAACCATATGAATTAACGTTGAGGGGGAAAAAATATTCCATAGAGAATACGTCCAGGTTTTAAAACATTGTACAACCCAGATTTGTGAATCTTAGCAATATGCAGGGTTGAGAAGTGTGTAGTTAGCTTCAATTAGGATTTGTTCATAGAAAGTGCAGATCCATGTCAAATTCAACGAAGTCCTGGGAAATTTTGGTAGAATATATACACTCCACTTTCCACTTCTCAACCAAAGGAAACAGATTGAATGGTGCTAATAGTTCCTCCATAATGCTAATTCTGAGCAGATTAGCCTCATCATGATAAGAGGAAGCTATTCTAAAAAAAAGAAGGCTTTCATTGAAGTAGAATCTTATACTCCTAACCATCTATGCATGTCCACTTCCCAATCCAACACAGCCAATTGTCAACTAATATACCGTGATTCAAAACCACAGGTTTGCAAACACACATATCAAGCTTATGACTCTCTCTGGCATGGAAAGAAAGCAACATAAAATTGTCTCGTGGTCATTACTTTCCCTAAATAGCAATTATGCATTGCACCACTATCTTAGGCATGCAGTTTTCTCTAGTATTGCAACTACGTAACACAACCATTGTCACTTGCACTAAATGAAAATCTGGGTAAGCACAATCTTCGTACACTTCTGGGAACATTACGACATGACTTTCGAATGGACCTTATTCATTTCATCCCTTAGTGAGAACACTATGAGGATATTTGGGGAGAACCATCCACACAATGAAAAGGGAAATATTGGCTGATCCTTTCAGTGGATCAAACTCAGTGGGAAATCCATCATTTTAGATGTGACAACGAGGTTTCCAATGTATCGAATGAGACTTTGGCACCATATTTTAGATAGTTTTAGTCGACTATTCTTCGTTGCCTCCACCCATGTGAACACTATGGTATTGGATTTTTTTTCCAACTCTTCTTCACTAGTTTTATCATCAATGAAGGGTCGATCGACCTTTTCAAAAAGTCTAGAATTTTATATCAACCAACCCTTTGATCAGTCTCACTTATACAGGAAAGAATACATTCAAGAAATATTGATCAATTCTTCAAATGTATAAATCTAGGTTTTAAAACCATAGTTCAAGAAGTGTCAACTAACACTTATATGTTGTCTTCTGCCTCAAGAAGTCTATGCTAGAGGTAGTGTATTTCAACACTTCTACAAAAAATCTATAATGGACAAAGGGTTAGATGACCCATCTAACATATTTTTATGTTGTAGGAAGTGTCAATTGATCCTTCTGCGGAATCCTCTTTTGCGGAGATTAGAATTATGGATGAGGATTGCTTAGACGACCCATCAACAATATTCTAGGGAAAGGATCGGCTGACCCTTCTACCCAATATCCCTCAATGGTTGATCCAATGGTGATGAATTGTTTGTTGACCCTTCAATGCACCTCTCATGGCCTTGACACCATCATTGAGGAAGTTTTAGTTATACCTTATTTGTACTCTCCCTCCATGATCACATTATAGTGGAGGAAGTGTTGATCGCTCCTTCTAGGGGTATTTTATGATCTAGGAAGGGCCGATAAACACTCCAATGTGTCTCCCTTCGAGGATAAGTCAAATCATAATATGGTAGTGGTATCACTGCGGAATCAACATCATATTCAGTAAATATCACCTACATGCAACCTCATCCAATGTCCACATCTACCTACAGGAAGCATGCTAGGTATAATTGTATACAATATCCATATCAGCCTCCTTAAGAATAATCTATCTCTGAAGGACTCAGTGAAGGAAATGGATAGTTATAATTGTATACAATATCCATATCAGCCTCCTTAAGAATAATCTATCTCTGAAGGACTCAGTGAAGGAAATGGATAGTTTTTTATTGGTTTCACATTATTCAGGTCATCACATTCCACCATTTTTTCCCCTATCTCGCCCCCCTTCAATAAAAGAGGTTATGCGGGTTAATAGAGAATGTTATTTATAGGCATTCTGAAACATACTTTTGTGTTAATGTTGTAAACTGATAATGTAGATACCTAGTTTTTCCTTAATATTGTGACCAATATGAAGCATCCAAAATTTCTCTCTACTAAACAACTCCATTTCTAAAAAAATGAGAAAGAATTAAAAAATGGCATGTCTATTGTTGTGTCTGCAACATTTGCAATGAATGTTTTTCCATTCAATTTTAGTATTTGTTGCAAATATGAATAATTGTTTTCACATAGGCTTCATCCTCAGATTTGGTGGGAAAAATGAAAATGAAAATGGAAATGTCAAACACTTTTTTTCTGGAATTTTGCTTAACACATCATTCTCGGAATGTAGTGATCAAAGCAGGGAATTATTTTAATGTTTTGGGAATGAAAGTAAACAATGTTTCAAAATTAGGCCTGGATGTCATGTTGTATCCATTTATTTCTCTTTTGTGTGTGACAACAATGATACTTGGCATGCTTTTTCATTCTAAAAAGAAAAGAAAAATTACTTTCCCCTTTTAAGAAGGGTTTTTTTTAATTGAGGGAAATATGGAATTTTCAATGAATCCTAAAATGTTTTATTTTGGTGCTAGTCGAGGTAAATTGTTAGGTGTTGTTTAAAAAAAAAAGAGTGTAATAATTGATGCCAAAAATATCGAGTCCATCCAAAATCTACCCCCTCCTACATTAAATAAATTCATCCAATTTTACACGGGTAAGATAAATTGTACTTAGGTATGTGCCTAGTTTTGCAAAAACATTAGATCTATGCATAAACTGTTAAGAATAGAACCTAATTTTTGTGGGATGACAGTTCTCAAAATGAATTTAAGTCTATAAATGAGGAGAAAAGGCTATAAGATTCATAGGTTACCTAGAGACATACAGTCTAGTCAAACCCTACTATTTCTTTAACAAAACCTATATGTAACTAATAAAACAAATTAAACATTTATTCACTTGAAACAATTTTAGTACTGAAAATAATTTAAATTAAATTTTACATGTCACATCTTACTCATAACATAATCCCAGAGACTGTTGGACAATGACATTTACCTAGCAGCTGCAGACTAGGTTTTAGTCTATGAGTAAATCTTGTTCACCCTACTTTATACCTATTGAAAACTTTTTTGAAAGTTCTCTGATAGCTCGGTGGGAATTTCTCAAAGATTGAAGGGTTAATAAATGCTTAATAATTGTATGGGTTAATCAATTGATCTGAGATACTTTTGGATAATATCATTTTCCCTAATAGTTGTGGAGTAGGATTTTTGGATCCAAGAGTATTGGATAATGGAATTTCCCTAACAGTTGTGCAGTAAGGTTTTTGGATCTGAAATACTATTGGATAATGCCCTAATGGTTCTAGAGTAGGGTTTCTGGATACAAGAGAATGTTGGATAATAGTTCCCCCATAATGCCAATTCTGAGCACATTAGCCTCATGATGATAAGAGGAAGCTAGTTTGAAAAAAATAAGGCTGTCATTGGAGCAGACACTTATACTCCTAACCATCTGTGCATGTCCACTTCCCAAGCCAACACAACCAATTTTCAACTAATATACTGTGATTCAAAACCATAGGTTTGCAAACACACATATCAAGCTTATGACTCTCTCTTGCATGGAAAGCAGGAAACATAAAATTGTCTCATGGTCATTACTTTCCCTACATAGCAACTATGCATTGAACCACTATCTTAGGCATGCAGTTTTCTCCAGTATTGCAACTACGTAACAAAACCATTGTCACTTGCACTAAATGAAAATATGGGCAAGCACAATCTTCGTACACTTCTAGGAACATTACAAAATGACTTTCGAAACTAGTTACTCATCTTCAACGGACTGTTTGTTTCTTCCTGCTTATGAAGGACCATTTCCCTGCTTAAGGATTAAAGTTATTTTTTTATATTATGTTGCAATATAATTGTGCTTAGTTTCATGATTTGGAAAGTTCGACTTAATAGACATTCCAATCCTCTCAAATGAATTAGTTTCTTAAAAGAAGCAACAAATGTCATGAAATGAAGTTATACAGAGCCCATACCATCTTACTTGTCCCCAGTACCTCCAATGAGTCTCATCCATGACTCTATACAGTCTAAATTGCTTTTGAAACTCTACTACAAGAAAAATTTAAAATTTGCAACTTAATTTGCTATCATAGAGATATCTAAAAGATGTCATTCTTTACCATTTCTATTATTATCTCTACTTTCTGCAGTACAGTTGGCAGCTTGTTCTAGATATCCTACAGATAAGCCTACCCACTAGAGATAACATAGAATTGTATGATCATTTATCTGCATGCAAAATTTATTTACCTGAATGTCTTCTGGCAAATTCATAGAAGACACCATCAGCAGAGCAGCCTGATTATAGTTGATGTCCACTAGCCATCATTTTCAACCAACCTGAAATTTGAAATGAACTGAGGTAAAGATCATTTTGAAAAAGTAATAACAAGCATATTCATAAACGTGTATTGATACAAATTACAATGTAGGAGCAGTTTAACAAAATTGTGAGACTTAATATGGTCCTGCTAGATGAATCTTGTAGAGCACAACATAAGAAAAAAAATATGGTGTTTTCAAGATGATCAACTAACAACCAACTAAAGCTAGAAAAGCACAGTGAAAAGAAAACTGTAATTTGAATAGCACTGGCATAAATATCTTTTGACAATAAGTGCATTGGTTGGAGAGCTTAGCTAGGTATTCTCTTTACTTTTTAATTTTTGTTCTTCAATGGTGAGCATCCAGAATTGTGCAAAGTAATAGATTCTTCACCAAATGGCATCCTGTTTTAGGTTCTAGGGGAGTATGAGGATAAATATCTCTTTATTTATTTTTCCCAAGGAGAACCTTGTAGGGAAACCCAAAGGAACAAAGGTTTGGGTTCTTGGAATGGACAAAAACAAAGCACAATATTAAAATTGAGTTCAAACACCTCAAGCTTCGTGACTAGTCACAATAGTCTTATTTGGGAGAAAAGATAATACAGTAGACCAAGAGGTTAAATTCAGTTGATTCTAACAAAAGGATTGAAAAATGATTGATAGTTTCAAAAACCTCAATAACATGTTGTACTCTTTTTAGAGGTTTGGATTCTTCGAATGGACAAAAGTAAAGCACAATATAAAATGGAGTTCAAAAAGTTTAAGATTCATAACCACAATAGTCTTATTTGGGAGGAAAGATAAAAAAGTAGATTAAAAGAGTTTAAATTCACCCGATTCTGAAGAAAGTATTGAAAAATGCTTGATACTTGATTCAAACTCTAATATTTCTATTATGATTGATTCATGCCCTAATCAAGTTTTGAAACATTATGAAATGGTTACTCAATAATGGTAGCTACAATGTCATCATTCAATTTTATTTCTTCCTGCCACTTGTCTGTGGATGCAAAATTTTAATATTTTATGTATTTTTTAGTAAACCAAGTCAGCAAATTCAAACTAGTTCAATCCAAGCCAAGTCTAGGTTTTAAAACATTATACAACCCAAATTTGTGAATCTTAGCAATATGCAGGGTTGAGATTCAAGAAGTGTGTAGTTCACTTCTGTTAGGATTTGTTCATAGAAAGTGTAGATCCATGTCAAATTCAATGAAGTCCTGGGAAACTTCAGAAGAATATATACACTCCACTTACCACTGCTAAACCAAATGCAACAGATTGAATGATGCTAATAGTTCCCCCATAATGTTAATTCTGAGCACATTATCCTCATCATCATAAGAGGAAGCTAGTCTGAAAAAAAGCAAGTTGTCATTGAAGCAGACACTTATACTCCCAACCATCTGTGCATGTCCACTTCCCAAGCAAATACAACCAATTGTCAACTAATATACTATGATTCAAAACCTCAGGTTTGAAAACAAACATATCAAGCTTATGACTCTCTCTGGCATGGAAAGAAGGAAACATAAAATTGTCTCATGGTCATTACTTTCCCTACATAGCAAGTATGCATTGCACCACCATCTTAGGCATGCAGTTTTCTCCAGTATTGCAACTACGCCACACAACCATTGCCACTTGCACTAAATGAAAATATGGGCAAGCACAATCTTCACACACTTCTGGGAACAGTACAACATGACTTTCGGAACTAGTTACTCATCTTCAACGGACTGCTTGTTTCTTCCTTCTTATGAAAGACCATTGCCCTGTTTAAGCATTAAAGTTATTTTTTTATATTATGTTGCAATATAATTGTGCTTAGTTTCATGATTTGGAAAGTTTAACTTAACAGACATTCTAATCCTCTCAAATGAATTAGTTTCTTAAAAGAAGCAACAAATGTCATGATATGAAGTTATACAGAGCCCAGACCATCCTACTTGTCCCCAGTGCCTCCAATGAGTCTCATCCATGACTTTATACAGTCTAAATTGATTTGACACTCTTCTACATGAAAATTTAAAATTTGCAACTTAATTTGCTATCATAGAGATATCTAAAAGATGTCATTCTTTACCATTTCTATTATTATCTCTACTTTCTGCAGTATAGATGGCGGATTTTTCTAGATATCCTACAGTTAAGCCTACCCACTGGAGATAACATAGCCTATGGGACAGACCACCTCGCCTATGGGACAGACCACCTCGCATGTTGTTTTCTGCAGTTCAATCCTTTGCCTATTCAACTTGATGATAAATAGCGCCCCCAATTTTTCCACGGTCCCCTCGTTGAATAAATCATCCCAAGATTTATCAAAGTCAAGGCATTTACATACCTGTCCCTACTGTCCTGAAAGGTTTCACACTCTAAAATGAAATGTTTTTTCTATCTCCACTTTACCAGCGGTGCAGAAAATACACACTCTTTCTTCCCAAGCTTCTTTTGGCCTTTTCCAGCGCCCGGTCTCACAACAGAGTTGATGGGAATTAGTTCTTAATTGAGCAATAAGTATTTTGGCTTTCCAAGGTATATTGGCCCCTATGTACGCCTTTTGATGTTGATTGTAGGTAGGGTTAAACTCTTCAAGTATTTTGTCTTTCTAAGGTATATTGGCCCCTATGTACGCCTTTTGATGCTGATTGTAGGTAGGGTTAAACTCTTCAATATAATACTTTCTCTTTCTCCCTGGCTTTTTATCCCATGTTCGCTTGTGGAACTTATTGAGAATCCGCAAAGCAACACGTCCTAGGAGTTTCAATGCCTCTACGACACAAAAATGGGTTTGGGGAATATCTATAAGTGTTTGGGAATTCAATTTTGATAGTCAAATAGCCTTGCATGCAGGGCCTTTTGTAAACAATCTGGGTAAGGGGCAGGGCTGATCTTACAGACCAGACGCAGATTTTCTTAATGGAATTTTTTTAAAATACTGCATATATTACTCAGAAATTATGTACAAGACTACAAAGAGCTGCAATCTAGAATATATAGATATGTAGAGTGATCAAGAAGCTATCCTCAATGCAGAGCAAGCACCTATAATATTTGAGTATGCTGTCACTGAAACTTTGGTATCCTCAGCAAGCATGTCTTGGCAGAAGCTTCCACAGCTTTTGAAGTTAGGAAACGGAACTAACACAACTATCAATAATACTCTTACAAGTCATTTTCCGTCATGAATTCAGTGCTCCTGTACGGGCACACTGCCAAAGCCCATCATAATAAGCATAATAGAGTCCCCAAGAATAGAATCTCTCTAAGGTAAGATTCCTTGCAGCATAAATGCAACTCTCTACTGAATTTGTTCTCAACATTCATGTGAAATTTGATGCTAAAAAAAAGTAAGCTTGATTGGTTGTGAATTTGTCTTATGGCTTGGCGAGAAATGCAGTTAAAGTAGCTCAAGAAGCTCTGGGATTTACAATAATGTTGTGGGAAATTTTTTGAAGCCTTCTTGAAACTTTATGTTCACAAAGGGACGAAGGATTTCGACAAATTGTGAAGATCAAGGGTCACTTCTAACGGGTTTTGGATTTGATCAATTAGTTGTCATCTCCTCCCCTCTCCTCAATAAATAGAAAAGTGTGGTTATAACTCAAGAAGCTTAGCTTTCTAGGATAATATTGGGTTTTGTTTATTCTGAAACCCTAAGTCCAAGGAAGAAGAGAAACAGCTGCCTTTTGGGTGTAAGTTCCCAATTTGATGTGATGATACTTCCTCCTTCGCCCTGCTACTAACATCGGCTAGAGGGTAATATATACTTTGTGGTCCCCTTGCTTGTGATTGTTGTTTTGTTGATTGCCTTCTTAAGTGCTAGCTTATTAAATCACAGTTAGATATCACTTGTTGAGGATTTAGTTCCATATTAATATGATTACAAATTAAAGAGTAAGTGCCTCTACGACCTTGATGATATTATTGGTACATTCATAATCGTTTCTTTTGTTTTGAATACAAATCCAAGTAAATTCTAGCAGTATGTTTAAAGCAAATCACAAGCTACTTTGCAATTGTGCAACTTAATCCAATGATCCAATAACTTAATCCTTGGATATTGATTACAATGTAATTACTATCCATCATAATACAGTGGTTCAAAACTATGTTGTCTTTAGTTTCTTTAGCAACACGAATTTCAGAGAATGAACACAGGTTTTGATTAACTTGATTTTCTCATCATGATGATTTGGTTCCTACCTACTCTTGGTTTTTAACCTGTATTGTTGGGACTGTTGTTTTTTGCATTATGTCATTGTTCAAATTTGCAAATCCATGACAAAATCTTGTGGTAAGGTTTGACACTTGCAAATTTGCCATGGGATCCATTTTACATATGTTACCCCTGGAAGGCTGTAGTTGCCTTTGGATAGACATAGTGTTTCATTTTCTATCGCACTGTGGTTACTCACAGTGCTTCTAGAAACTTTAATGACTCTTAGCACTCAATCACTGGAATGAATGGCTACGCAACACTAACATCAAAATGACTTTGGATCCTGTTGCCACCAGAAATGTATTCGCATTGTGGATATTTGGAGGTTTTGTTTCCAGCAGCATCATTCCAAGGAGACAATGATCGATAAACATTGAGGTTCTTTAAATGTGGTCACCAATTAGAATGTCGGGTTTCAACTTTATTGGCACTTTTGGAACTTGCACAGCAATATAAAAGTGAGGGAGATTTGTTTTCATGTGGTAGACATGATTTGGACAGTGTACCAAATGCCCTTGGGGATTTTCCATAAGCTTTCAGCTTTCAGGCATAACCAGCACTTTCACTGAAGCAGGGATTATTAGTGAAAGGGAAGCAGTATATGAACTGCAACTCCAATGTTTTCAGTGTTTTGTTGTGATTGATTTTGAGGCAGCATATGACATGGGTATCTGTCTTTTTTCACTAGAGATAATATAATTGCTTTCTGTTCTAGTGAATGGAGTAATGGAGGTGTATTGTCATACATACATGATACAAGCTGTTTATCATCCTGTACTGACTGGTTTCTGCAAGGAATTTACTACAAAGGTTTTGCTAAATGCACGCTGGATGAAAAATGGCAGCGTGACAATTAGGAGAACCAAATTCACCTTCAGATAAGCAGTTTCATGAAATTAAGCCAACAAATGTGAAACAGCACATGGTAGATCTGTAGTGCTGGCTTAGGCATCAAGATAAGGCCTCTAAATTGGCATTTGTTGGTCCATTTCAGTGCTATTTGGGTAGGATATTATGGAGCTTCAGGATAGTGGAGTGAAGCCTTGTCAGACTTAGAGTTTGGGCTAACCTGGGTGCTCTTATGACAGCATTAAAATCAACATGGCAGCATGCTATTACTTTTCTGTAGCAGATTTCCAGCACTGCTTAAGGCATTTCTTGTTGCAAATTTCTAGCACTACTTGAGGCATTTCCTGTAGCAAATCTTGGCACAAGTTAAGATCGTCTTGTTGAGATAGATTCCAACTTATTCTAATTCAAATCCCTCATCGGGTTTTGGACATAATGATATGTCCAATCCATTTGAATGCTTCCTGAGTTAAATCTCATTTCAATAGCTTATATTTTGTGTGCAAGTATGAAGATCAGTGCTGAGGCATGTAGTTGCTTTGACTGGAAGCTTGTAAGCAAGCACAGTAACATACTTTGAAGACAATGGCACCCAGAGTCAGCAGATGAGGATTCCTTTGCGAGCTTGTATGGCATGTGAATTGTGTATTTGTACTTAAAAGGATGAACGCTCGACCTTTGGTGTGTTGTTCTATGAGAGCAACTTTATACAGAGTTGGTTAGCCTCATTGGAGAGTGCTGCAAGGGAAATAAAGAAACTTGTCAATCATTACACCTTCACTCTTGGTCAAAGAGGCATGAAGCACTCTATCTTTTAGGGAGTGGGTTATTGAATGGCCATGCTCATTGGAGTATGAGCCCATTATGGAGGAGTGCCCAGCCTAGGAGTGCAGTTCAAATGGTCAAACAATTATTTAGTAGTTGGTTAGCATAGTTTGAAGAGTGCTCCCTATTAACACGGATCTTGTAGTTGCCCCATAGAGTAATCCTACAAGGGATGGCAGAGGGGACAAGCAACCAAAGCCACAACCTTATAAAACCCTAACCCCCAAAAGATGGATGGTTGTCATGCCGGTTAGGATTTCCTTCGCTTTATGCCACTGAAGAAGCCCAAGTGACAATGGGGGAGTCCCAGACCTCTCCTAAAAGGACAGACCTAAAGCAAGTCATCAGATCAAACCCTAACAGAGAATACACAAGGTGAATGCTTGAAACGTTAGATTTAAGGGATAATCCACAAATTAAGAAGTGCTTGAGTAGAGGCGGTTAAAGATGTTGGCGACTTGTGGAATTTATGATCGAATCTAGGATTAGTGTGTTTGTTCAAATGATCAAACCTGGGACCCTAGGGGGATTTAAACACAAAAATGGTAGTTTCCCAAGGTGAGGTTGAAACAAAGAATTAAGGCTTTCAACACACTTTCTTAGATGTAGGATTTGACTGTATGACAAATTCTAAGCAAAATTGGAATCAGAGGAAAAATCCAGTGATTTTTCTACTTTCTACTAAGGGGTTTTTTAGTAAAAATAGTGATGTGCAATGAAAGAAAATAAAATGATAAGAGAACTAACCTGAGAGATGTACCTGGATTTAATAGATAAGTCACTGGATGATGAAGTATGCCTTCTTTCCAATCAAGTGAGAGTTTTTGGGAAGAATTTGACGAGTTGAAGTTCTGCTCAGTGACCCTAGTGCACCCTTCTACCTGCCACAACAAAGAAAAACAATTATCACAACAAATAAAACGAGATTTGTGAAGTAAATAAAGTACATGGATAAGAAGTCATAAAGAAGTAACTACTCCCTAATAAACCAAACCAAGTTTTAGCAACAGAGTGAGTCTCTCCACTAATGCGCCTCCTTCAACCTACAGATTAATTGGTACAAGAAAAAGGTACAAAAACTATGCAAGATTTATCTCAATGCAAAATAAATGCAGTGCCAATCATCATCACATTCTTTCACAACCAGGAGTGTAGACAATACTGGATCAAAATCCTTCACAACCAAAAAGGCCCATACTTTCAAACCTTAATGTGACCAATGTTTTTTTATGAAGTGTTGGAACCTTCCTTTTATATTGGACAGGAAATTTTTTACCTACCGAGGATCTAAAAGTGCATGTCACATCAGGCTTAAAGTCAATTGAAGGTGAAGACGTATGGGGGTCTGATCCAGATCTTGATGGAAGAGGTTTGAAGGTACCTTATCTGAAAAAAGTACAAAGAAGTAAAATATTCAAGGGTACATGATAGACTGGAGGCATTGTAGAGCAGATAAAAGAGGTATCCGCAGAGCTGCAATGTAAACCAAAACTAGCAGACCATAACATTGGTATGAAAGTGTGAAAATTTTCTATCTAGATTGCTTTATGAGAGTGACAACTTTAATTTCATATCTTTATTTGATTATTCCTCTCTATTAACGACGAGGGAATCAAACCCTGGTAGAATATAAAAGATTGTATATTAACTACTAGGAGATTGAAAATATATATAGTAGATTAAAAGTCTAAAGTGTGGTGTAGGAAACAATAATAGAGAGAACTATTATGTATTTCAAGTCTGAAGAGTATAAATTAGTAAGTATGCTCAATAGTATAAGAGTAAAAACTAGTATGTTACTATCAATTAGAGACTAGAAGGGGTTAGTATGCTCAAGAATATGAGAAAATGCATCATTATCAAGATCTTCTAAAAGGTACAAAAGGAGGTAAGTGGATGAGAATATATTTATCACCTGGTCAACCTAAGGAATGCACACAACTAGGATATTGAAATACATCAAGTTCGTGTTGCACAACTCTCTAAGAAACCATATTAATACAAAACTCATCAAGGGTTTCTATTGTTATCTCTCTTGATATTCTTCCATTTCCTTTAAAATTTTGGGATCCATCTCCATCTGATATCATCTTTTCTCAACCTACAACGACTTTAAATGGACTCAACAATTTTGCAGCCAAAAATATTAATCAACACAAGTGT